>WBZZ01005343.1:40000-90000 GCA_019918135.1 Paulinella micropora
AAATAAAAAACAAAACCTGGGAGGATTCCAAAGCAACTACAACCGACAAGGACCAAAAAATTATCTGCTCTGCATCCGAACTTTCAAGGGGAGCTGGATGATTTCAATGCTTAGTAACTCAGTAGTACTACCTTGTTTTGGAAAGGTCACACAAATATCAGTTACGTCAAAGAGATGAATTTCATTCCGCAGAAGTGGGAAAAGCGAACAAGCAGCGGTTTGTTCTCGCTAGCTGGCGGTAGGGTGGATCGTCTCGTTTACGCAATTGGTCTGGTGGACCCAAAACTGGCCAAATTGCTTCAACAGTTGCCGAAAGTTTACAATTATACCAACCTTTTTGGGAAGGTCCGCTATGCGATTACACCAGTGGTCTATTGCTGTAGTCGCTTTGTATAAATGACTAAGCAGGCAGTGACGGATGGCGTCGAGCTCACAAACCGGGATTTACTTGAAGAGGCAGGCTCGAAATTTCCAATCCAAGGAGTCTCTTCTCTTGTTCTCGATTACATCGACGAGTTGATCTCAAACCAAGAGTTCCCAAACCCATACTTCAGAGGGGATTCGGAGAGCAACGCCGTGTTGACCGAACTGGGTTTGGACACTGAAGCAATGAGCCACCGGATTCGCTTAGCTTTCCGCACCATTCTCGACAAGACCAAGACTTTCTTCGAAACTTTCGACATGGTGCTGCCAGATTATCGTCAGGTTCCAATCTCAGTAGCTCCCGAAGGAGAAGAAAAGGAGATCGACGGAGCCAAGTTCATCGAACTGGCAATCGCTAAGATGGATGAGTTACAATCAAGCATTGCTCTGCTCGAAGAGAAAAAGTCAGTCAAAGACACGCTGACTGCACCGATCTCGGAACAGCTGGGTCGCAAACAAACCAAAGATAACGATAGCGATAACTCGTCTGAGTCTGCGTCGGAGCCAGAGTCGGAGACATCTGCGACTGCGTCTTCCGAACAAGACAGAGGTTGGAAGGAAACGAAAATCAACAGCAGAGCTGTCTCCGCCACAATCAGCGAAAAAGGCTAAGGCAGGTAGCACGACTCCGATTACTGTTACATCCTCACCATCTGAAGCGGCAAAATCCAGAGCCGCTGCAAAGAAAAGCACTTAGGGAGACGGGGGAGACTTGACGCAGTGCGTTACTAGACTTTATGCACTGTGCAGGCGGGTGCGAAGAATCTACCCAAGACTTGCCTACCCCTCTCAAAAAGACCTTGATACCAGTACAAGCACTAGTGGAAAAAATGACAAACGATGTAGCAATAGCGTTTGCACCTCTAGCAAAACTCTGGTAAATATCCTTCTTAGAAAAGCAAATTTCTACTGTATTAAAATTCAATCGCTGGCAACAACTTCGCACGGCAGAATAGTATGGAAAGTATTCCGGTTGTCTATGATGGTACAACACTTTTTGACAATGGCATCCATACCGGTGACGAATTCGAAATGGATAAAAGCTAAGCTGACGATGATTAATTCTATTCCGAACGTCGACAGCTTACATGCTTTCGATTTTCTTGATCAACCGGGTAATGATCACGGAGCAAACGTTTCGGTTGTCTACTATATTTACTCACCACTAACAAGTCTAGATTACGTGGGTGAGACGTCAAACTTCTTGTCTAGAATGAAACAGGAATTCAGACAAATGCGAGCATGGAAACATTCTAAATCCAGCTCTCACTCAGACCAGCAACTGTCAAAAATGGCCGGTCAGTTTGGCTATGAACATTTTATTTCAGTACCCATATTGAACCTGGGCAAACTACCTCACAAAACAAAAGGTGAGAAGCTCCATTCAAAGTCAATTCGATTGCAACAGAAAAGTCCTTCATTCAATGGCTAACGTCAAAAATGAATAAAAAACGACCAGTTTACATGCAACACTTTAAAGCAAACAAGACTTGGAGAAAGACTTACAAGCCATACACTTCGCAGTCTCTCCCAATACGAGAACGCAAAAAAGCAAAACCATGTGCGTGCGGGCGCAAGGCTGCTCCATGTTGCTCGAAGTTATGCTGGATGCTCAATGGATTGCACAATCGTATTGCCAATCTAACTTTATGGGTAGGGTGTAACGGTATCACTCAACACTTCTCTCCCTCTTTGACCTCCCTTCTTGATCACTATAACAATAATGACAAGATCATGGTGACAAGATATGGAAAAGGAGGAGATAAAACAGACTCTGATTATACTATTATTAAATAGACAACCATTGGCCTTGCGAATTGACTCAAGAGGAGCTGTTCTTGACAAGGCAATCAATGTCGAAAAGCTATGGTATCATCCAAAAGCATGGGAACGTGATATGAACAAAGCAACCAGACAGCAGGCAATACACGTATGGGTACAGACTCAACAAATGCCTCACTGGAAAATTAAAGAACGAATTGCGTCTATTGTCAGATCTCGATACGTTACCCAGAGATCCTCAAGAGCTCTAACTATACTGTGAAAATGCTGTTCATAGAACACCTACCCAGAAAGGAGCTCAAAGCAATACCAGCAATCATTCTACAGCACGTCACCATGCCACAACAAACACGGAGGTCTGTGCTATCATTGCAAAAATAGTACAGAAGAACTCACCATCTATTGCGAAGACTTTGATAAACATTCACATGTGGATTGACGGTTTTGACTTTCAGTTTTTCGAACAACCTGAATGCTCCCCACTCTGTAAAAATGGAAAGCATTTCAGTTCGAGACTGAAAGACATGGAAGGAGAGATGGGAATAGTAGGTAGACTACATGCATCCGCAATTCACTCTCTCGACTGCGACAATGCGCAAAAAGAATTCTGGATCGGTGTCAAAAAGTATGTTACCCAAATCTGTGACATCATTTTTGGTACAAGGCCAAGTCAGACTGATAGTCGGACCGACCGTTCCAAATTGACTGACACAAATCAGCAACAAGATGCACAGATTCAGACTGAAAAACATGCATTGTTCACTATACTGCAATCCATGGGAACAACAAAGGCAGCAGGCAATATCATTTTACGAAATTTGCAAAATTTATGGGATAAAAACCAGCAAAATATCGGAAAGCGTACTGCAAATAAAAACCAAAGAATGAGTTGGAATACTTTACAATCAGTGAAATATTACATAGAAAAGAATAAACTGGTTGTAAAGGACCTCGACAAAAACAAAACCCAATTATGGGTAGAATGCCCTGTTATGCTATGGCAAAGATTGAAACAAGAAGTGGTAGAATCCCCGTGTTTCAAAGCAGTCAGCATGACAGAACAACAGATTTTACGCAAGTACAGACACGAATACAATAAAAGAAATCTCGGTCGCTTTGCTCCGTCAAATAAGAAAGGAGAGATCAACAAAGTTATGACACATCTCCAAAGGACAAAGATCCGGAAAACAAAACACGTTTAATTTGTATTCAGTCTCGCTCACAAGGTCGAAAGACACTAAAATATGCGGCCAAAGCCTTGAACTTTCTCATTATGCAAGTCACAAAATACGTGCCAAACTTCAATCTAACGATAATATTAACTAACGTATGAAACCGGTTGTATTAATCCCATCACCTAATTCACTTCCCAAGCTCCCCCTTGATGGTATTAATACCAACTTTCACTACGCAAAGGTCCTAGCGTGCGCTTCACCACTTACTGTTGTGCAATCTTCTCGATCAACTTCGAGTACTTTGGTCCACGCTGCCGCTTAGTGTTGATATCGCCGTAGTTGTCCGCTGAGCTGATCTTCTCCAACATGGCCTTCCCGGCTAGGATCATGGCGTTTACATAAGCGTAGCGTAAGTCAATATGGTCCAACTTCTGACGATAGATGTTGGTCGTAGTTAGATCGATAGCCCCTTTGTTGTCTTCGTACACCAGAGGTGGTTTTCCCCACCCTTGCTTGGCCAAGTCCTTGGCCACTCTTCCTCCTGCGATTCCGTTGATGAAGTTTGCTATTTTCTCCTGGCCGTGTAGGCACGCATCCAGTGCGTAAATCTCGGCCTCGCAGGTCGATTTTTCCGGAGGCGCCTCCATTCGTGCATGACCCTGCGGCATCTTTTCATCCGGGGGCGGCAACATCCCTACCGCCTCTGCTTGCAGCACTGGCTGCTTCGCCAATTGCAACAGCTTCTGCCGCCTTTTCTTTTGCCGCGGTCCACGCGGCTTCGGTAGTTCCACCGTAATCATAATGGTGCGTTTCATGCACACCGGGTTCACCGAACCCCCTAGCAGGAAATGGATCACCGCCAGTCTGGCTCCGACGTCGATCGCCCCAATCTCCCTTCCAGTTTGCATCCGGGTATGACGTGACGGTCAGACGGGTACTCTCCTTTTGGTAGAACCGGGTTCCCCGCCTGGAGGTACCCTGAAGGTACCGCATCACCTGTTCCGCCTCTTGAAAGGGGAACTCCTCCGGTTTTGAGGTATAGCGAGCCATCTCGGCCACCGGTCCAAGCGTGTCATGCCGAGTCACTCTCACCCAGATGAGTATCCCGCAAATATGGTATGGCGAGAACTCCTCCAGCACGCTTGGAATTCGAACTCCCACCCGACACCCTGGCATCAGCCACGGCGAATCTACAGAGCAGCACAAGGCGTTCCCGTGCTTCTTCTTCCGTTGGCGTTCGGGGCAAGAGAAGCCAGACGTTGGGTTCGTCCATGCTTGTAGCATCTTTCCGGTTGGTAAATCTTTTGGACCCACTCAACGAATTTGGTGTAGTTGTTAGAGCTAAAGTCATTTATGACCGGCAAGCCAACCTGCAGCGCGGCGTCAACGCACATGTTCTGTAGATTTCCGGGCTGTAGCTCGACCTTGAGCCGGGCCGATAGCGTAATTTTTTTGGCGTCCAGGCACGCCGCAAATTCGTACGGGTATTTGTTGGCATACAGCGTGCCTTTACGCCCGGACGTCAACATGACTGTCGACACAACTTGTTTTTTTGCTCCCCCCTTTTTTTCTCGTGTTTAAAGATATATATTATTTGCTCCAAACACGAAAGAGAAAAGACTTTGTGTGCAAGGCGCGGGGAGGGGGAGAAGGGAGAAGAGAAAGGGGGGGAGGGAGGGGGAAAGACAATGTCTTGAGCGCTCCATTCACTTTTTCTTTCTCCTAAAATTTCACCGGGCCCGGCCGCCAGTAATGATTGTGTGTGTTTTTCTTTGGCGGGGGAGGAGGGGGCGAAAGGGAAGGGTTTGTGTGGAGAGGGCGCGAGAGAGGCCAGGGGAAAAACGAAAAGAAAGGAGATTTGAAAAAAAAATGCAAACGAGCCAGAAGATGCAAAGTGGGGGCCGTGGATGGCAGGACGAGCACTTTTGGTTGAAGCAAGAGCTTTGGCATTGACCACCCTCCCCCCCCCCCTCCCCAAAAAAAAGAACCGAAATGCGGAGAAAGTTTTATTCAGTTCTAAAAACGATTGGGGGCCGGGAAAAAAACCCTTCCTTGGCTATTCTTCTCGCTCTTCAATTCACGAATCAAAGAAATCAAAGAAATCGTTGTTTGTTAGGCCAAGAGCTCCTCCGTCGTTCTCTAGCTCGCCGTAGATAGTTAATAATGGCGATGGTGGTAGCAGAGGCTGCAGACCGCTTAGAATGGTACCTTCATCAAAACCCTCGAACAGAGGTGTGTGCCGTCCACCCGGCGGCTGTTCATACCGAGAATCTACCGACATAGCATCATCGTCATCATCATCACGCAAGTAGTCAAATGGCGGAACTGGAGAACCCTTCCTCTCTACGTGCGGCGGAGAGTCAGTCAGATCTACGTGCAGCGGAGAAACGTCGGCGAAGTAACTTTTGAACTCATTTTCCTTCTTCTTCGGAGGTGAGAGCATTCCAATCGGCGGCGGCGCAGAATCCAGCAACATGTCGTCATCCTCCATTTCCGGATATTGATAGCCCGTCCCGTCTATCTGCTGCGAACGAGTGGTTGCCTTTGTTTCGGGCTTGTCTACTGTGGCCCCCGATTCCCATTTAATTTTGTAGGTCGTTCTGTTGACTGTCGGCCTCGCTGCTTGGGCCAGAGAACTAGTTGTGTTATCGTATACACGAACAGGCAGGCTTCCAGGAGCTCTGTCAGTTGATCGCGGGTCAGGGCGTGCAGTTGGTTGGAAAGAAAGCGCCCGCCAGAGTTCTTGAACAGGTTATCAAGCCCTATGCTCAGTCCCTCAAACTTGTCGGTAGCCGTGGCAAAGGGTGGGAACGTGATGCTTGTGAGAACCTCATTCCTCACGATTTGTTGCATGATGAGCGCCAGCTGTTGGTGGCTCTGGCGATGCTTGTGCTGGCCAGGCAGCGTAGATCGGAAGATTACAGACTTGGTGGTTGCAGTCACAGAGATAACGCCCGACTGTATACCGTCTCGGTAGGCTTGGTCCCAGCTCGACAGCCTTCCGGCCAGGTGCAGCAGATGTACATATTCTGGTTGGTGACGCCGTTGAGCCTGGGCCCGTGCTTGCAGGCAGCTAAGCAATCTGTTGGCACAGCCCTCCCAATCCTGCACCGACAGGAGGTTGTTGAACAGCAGCCACAGCGACACGAGCGAAAAGGGCTCCTTCCGGGCTATCGTGCAGGCGCGCTGGCGGGTAACTTCGGGCACCTGCGCCAGGCTCCGCTCGAAGAACGCCGCGCACAGACCGGCCTGCACATCTTGGCTAGTGATGTCTGGAAGTCCGACAGTCCCGAAAGAATCGAGCGAGCTGAGCAGGTCCCGTTGCATATCCGCGGGCAGCCAAGCTTTCTGCAACACTTTTTCTTTCTTGTCCCTGACTTTATGCGCGTCCCACGCAAAATCCACACTGACGTTTAGAAGGGACAAGACCAAGAGCACGCCTCGTGGCTTTTTCTCCCTGGTATTAACTGTGACGTAGCCTCGTAGATTCTCGATGCTCGTTTTGAGGGCCCGGTACAGACAAATGACCAAGCGCAGGGGCTCCCAGCGCGGCGGGTCGTCGGCTTTTGCTTCCTGTACCGGACGAACGGTGGTGGGCCCACCAAAATTGATAGGAGGGAGATCCTCCTCTTAGACAGCCACAGCCATCCGGCCAAGGCAATAGCAGAATTGAAGCCGGTGGCTGGTTCGTAGTATTTGCTTTCTGAAAACAAAAACTCTATTTCGCTAGTATCACCGCGTTGGTAGATGCTTTCTGAAAGCACGACCTCTGGCAGGCGCTTTTCGATGAGTTCCTGTGCGTGTGCTTCTGTGTTGTCAGGGACGTTATATTCGGTTTTGACCCAGTCTGCAAACCCCTTGTATTTCGCACTTTCAAAGTCTTCTATCACTGGCAGCCCTACCTGAAGCGCGGCAAACTCGCACAGCTCCCGTAATTCCTGGGGCTCCAGCTTGATCTTTAGCCGCAAGGCATCCAAGCCCTTTGCCCAGTGAGACCGCTAGCTGGTAGGGGTACTCGTTAGCCCACAGCGCCGAACCGCCCGTAGGTTCTAATCTGCGCTTTTTCTCCTGTAAGGCCTCCCCGGGCGCGTGCAACTTGCGCCGCAGAACGACCGCGCGGTCTTGGTTCGTTGGAAGCGGCGGGACAGGCACGGAGGCTGGCAAAGCGACCGCGCCTTTGTTCGTCGGAAGCGGCAGGCTAGGCGCGGGGGCTGGCGAAACCAGATACGGTCTGCGATAGACACTCTGTCTCTTAGACTGCCACGAAACCTTGAGGCTTGATGTACGGATCAGCCTAGTTTTATGTTTTGAAAAGGGGAATTTAGTGGCCACCGCATAGATAAAAAGACAAGTCTCTGCTATCTCCAGAAGTAAACGTGGTGGCAAACTGTGCTTCTTGGTCAAGGAAACATTCTCGTTGTAAAAAGCGCGTCTAGACAGTTTTTCAAGCCCTTCGAGAAGCTCTTTGTCCTCTACGTGCCAGGCAGGTGACAACGCCAGGCATGCGGGAATTTCCTTTTGTATGAACTCTTGTATCAGGTGCGCAATGTCTTGTTGGCTTTTGGTTGGTGGTTGCAGCTGGAAATCGGGACTGTAGCTCAGGCCAAAGAATATGCCGCGATCGTTTGCTCGTATATACGCCCAAGGCATCACCTCCTTTCTTCTTGTGAAACTTTGTTCCAGTACATGGTCCCAAGTCTCCGACACCCGAATAATTTTCAAAATGCCTATTCTCTCTGTGGTAGGCGTGATGCATTCTTGTATAGCTTCGAGCACTTGGTTGGCGCTTCTTTTCCATGCACGCTCCAGCTCAGCAGTACGACGGCTGAACAGAACCCAAATCGACTGTAGAGAAAACGGCTGTCTCTGGACGAAATATGAAGCCTTCTCAAAGATTATCTGGCTGACCGACTGAACAGAGATGGTCTCGCCCACTTTAGGATTCGGGAGCTTTTTCCATTCTATCGTGTAACGGGGCTTGTGACTGCCTCGCAGCCCCTGTTTCAGACAGAGCCTTACCACAGAATAAATGAACAGACAATCCTCCCTTACCTCCGGGATTGCAACGCCTGAGAGCTTATGCATTTCGCCCGGGGCAGGCCCGCCGCCGGGACTTTCGAACAGGTTATCGAGCCCCGTGCACTGGCTTTCTGTGCCGACCGATTCGAAAGGCGGAAACATGGGGCTGTCCAGTCTCTCTCCTCGTACGACCTGCTGCATCATGCCCTCGATCTTTTTTGGCTCTTGTTCAACTTCGTAGCTTCTTGGGTCAGAGCAGATGTAATTTGTATCAAGCCGCTGTCGTCGCACCCGCACAACACAAGCCTTTCTTTGCCGACGTGGGTATAAAACTCTTCCCAACTCGAGAATTGCTGGTCGCCCAACCACGATTCCGCGCCCTTGCCAGCCCTGTCCTGTAGGCACCGGAGCACTTTGTCAGCGCAGGACATCCAGTCCGGCACTGACAAAAGCTTGTTAAACAGCATCCAAACCGACACGACAGAAAAGGGCTCCCGCTGCGCTATCGACATTGCGTGCTGCTCGGTGAGTCTGGGCACTTGGGGCTGGCTCAGCCAAAGAAACCACGCGCATAGCCCCGCTTGTACGTCGTTAGCAGCAGCAATGCGCATGGTGGCGCCATCTCGCAACGAACGAAATAATTTCCCGAGCGTTCTTTGCAGCGTCTTTTTAGTGTCGGCGGGCAACTTGCCCTTGTGCACCCTTAAGCATAATAACAAGACATCTTTGGAGTTCCACTCCACTTCGGTAAAGGGCCTAGAAGAGACATGAGCAGTAACAGGTTGTACCGCTCCTCTGTTACGCCGGCCTGGTTCTTGCCGTCTACATAATTCCAAAGTCTTTCTGTGCTTCTGCCGAGGGCTTGGTACAAATAGACGACAACAAGGAGGGATTCGCTCAGCAGCGACCAGCCGGTTTCACTGTCGCGTGCGGGGGGCAGCACCGCTTCTGACGAGAACAGAGCAATGTGATTTGCGATCCAGAGCCAACCGGCCACGGCGATAGCACAATTAAAGCCTTCGTTTTCTGCAACCTCCTGCTTAGCATACTGGCTCTCGCTAAGCACAACTTTAGGCAACTTTTGTTTGATGAGGACAGCTAGAGTCCCGTGCTTGTAGCATCTTTCTGGTTGGTAAACGTTTTGGACCCACTCAACCAATTTGGTGTAAGTCTTGTTGTTAGGGCTAAAGTCATTTATGACCGGCAAGCCAACCTGCAGCGCGGCGTCAACGCACATGTCCTGTAAATTCTCGGGCTGCAGCTCGACCTTGAGCCGGGCCGATCGCGTAATTTTTTCGCCGTCCAGGCACGCTGCAAATTCGCACGGGTATTCGTTGGGGGGGGCGGGAAGGAGAGAAGACAATGTCTTGAGCGCTCCATTCTTTTTTTCTTCTTTTTGCTTAATTTTCACCGGGGCTCGGCCGCCCAGTGACGTGTTGGAAGAACAGTTTTTAAAAAAAAGCAGAACGCGACGGTCAACAATATCAAATTCCAAACAAAAGAAAAGCAATCCATGCAAGATCCTCCGCCTCGAAAAAGACAGAAAGTTGAGGCGGGGCACGGCGAATTCGAACTGGGCTTGCACCTCGGGCTAGACCTTATTCCGACGCTAACAAGGCAGAGGCAAGAGCTCTACACTGATTACCCGTTTTTACAAGCTTTAGACTGTATCTTGACCAAAGCACAGGCAGGAGAGACGGCCCCCGAGCTTGATGGCGAGATAGTCCGGGTCGACTCCGGTGCTCACGTCGAGCCGATTTCCGGCCTCGCCGAATTCCATGGCCGGGCTTTTCCTGACGGGATCACGTTGCGCTCATGTTCATACGACGAATTTAACGACCTCTTGTACAGGCTGAAAATAAGGACGGATTACCTGCAAGGCAAAGGCAGACCGATTTTGGAAGATACGATTGTATACAAGATTGGTTACAAGGGCAAGGAAATGGTGCTAAAGTTTTCGAAACAGTGTGACTTCGTGTCGGCCATGTCAGCGGCAGGCATCCAGAGCTTCCTAAACCAATAATTGCCAAAGTATGTGCCGGAGGTACTGTCTCTCTTTGCCTTGTCGTTTCCGCACAAACCAAACGCTAACACCCTAGAACTAACCATTCGTCAAAGGTGGGGGTATCACTTTTTCCGAAATTTTTCAAGACTTTTAGGAACTTTCAGAAAAATTTGTGCAAATGAATGGGAATTCAGTATTTAGTTACAGAACATACTAAAATGATATTAAAACATGTTTTTATTAATAGTCAACCACTTGGACTTCACCTCCGGAGGTGGACCGAAACCGGTCTGACACTATAATTTTTCTACTTTTTTTTCATGCAGGCGACGACAAGACCATGCTGGAAACAAGCAACAACCATGCACACCTTGCTTTGATTGTTTTGTTTTATTTGTTTTTAGTATTTTCCTACATTATGAGCTGCTTTCACCTTTAAAAATGTCCTGCCGCCCGCTGTGGGAGGGGGATTCACGTTGGGGGGGGGGGGGGGGGGGGGGGGGGGGGGGGGCTGTTGACAGATCAGTTGAATTCTTAATTAACATCACAAATCTAAATGTAGAATACTAAGTTGAGAAAATTAGAAATTTGTTTGCTTCCAGGTTTCCGTTGGTAATCCCGCTAGTAGTAGCGCAAACCTGCAAGTGCACCCTGAAAACAAAAGCAAAACAATTTGAAGCGTCTGGCAGAGAAAGGAAAAAGGAAGCGATACAAGAACCTGTTGCATGTAGTTGAAATCAACGTCTCAGCGCCATCGACGCTAACGCAAACTCAAAAAAACTTGGTGAGTTTTGCGGGCTGGGGGTGGCGAGACCGGTACCGCGTGGGGGGGTGGAGGTGTTACCAGTCAAAGCGCCAGCTGCCATGCGCGCGATCACGTCCTCCAGCATTTGTTCTTTCTCGCTCTTGCTATTATTACTGTTATTATTATTACTGTTATTATTATTACTGTTATTATTATTACTGTTATTATTATTAGTATTACTATTATCGTTAATATTATTACTGTTGTTGTTGCTGTTGTTCTTCTTTTTTTTCTTTTTCTTCTGACTTTCCTCCTCCTCCTCCTCTTCCTCCTCCTCCTCCTCATCCTTCTTCTTCTTCTTCTTCTTCTTCTTCTTCTTCTCCTGCTGCTGTTGTTGTTGCTTTTCTTTTTCCATCCTTGCCTTCTCTTTCTGCTCCCTTGCCTCCCTCTGCTTTCTCTCATCTTCTAGAAGTTTATTGATGGATGCGGTTTGATCTGCAATTGCCTTGTTGACAAGGGACTGAACGACTGCTTTCGAAACGCCAGCGGCCGAATCCTCCTGTGTACACAATATTATCGCTTCGATACAGAATGTATACATGTGCACACAGGACGGTCCGGCCACCGGTGCTTTGAAAGCAGGCGTTTAATCCTTTATAAATAAGGCAATGACAGAACAAACCAAGGCAATTAAGAATTGCTAGAAAACGAAAGAAATCAGAAGGGGGACAGGGAGAAGAAAGAGATGCAAGAAAGGAAAGAAAAAAGAGAGGCAACAACAGGAAAAGAAGGAAGAGAGAAAAAGAAGAAGAAGAAGAAGAAGAAGAAGAAGAAGGAGGAGGAGGAGGAGGAGGAGGAGAGAAATAGAAGAAGAAGAAAAAGAAGAAAAAGAAGAAAAAGAAGAAGAAGAAGAAGAAGAAGAATCTTAGAAGAAGAAGAAGGAGGAGAGATTTTATACCTCTTCTTCCACGTCCTCTTCCTCAGACCCGACCTTAGCAGCCTTCTGCTTCTTGCTGCTGGTTTTGACTAGCCAGAAACAAATACACTAACAAGCAAGAGAGGATGAAAGTTCAATTGGTTACCAACCTTTTTCTTCTTGGGCCCCTTAGCCGTAGGAGTGGGCGCCTCTTCTTCCACTGGCTCCTCCAACGTTTCTGTACAAAGCACCACATGCATATTATGATTCATGTTTTCATATTACATAATACACAATTTGGCTACCATATTTCAGTTTCTTGACCCTGCTCGAAGACCGAGGCTCGCCGTTCCCTTCTCTCTTGCGCTAAAATGTGGGGAGAAGAAAGAAAGTGGTGTGTGTTTGTGTGTGTGTGTGTGGGGGGGGGGGGGGGGGGTGGGGGGCAAGAAGCATAATATTATCCGACCTTGTTTGCTAAAAACAGAAGCAAAAGCTCCCTCTTCCGCCAGTAATAGAGCATCGGCGGCTCCGTAGGGTTGCCGATGTAGTTCGCAAACTCTGGCTTGACTTCCTTCTCGAAGTCAAGCGGCGACTTACCAAGCATGCATGAGTGCTTCAGGTTGAACCCATAGAAACCCATGAGCTGGTAGTGAATTTCATTTGCAACGCCATCGCCGTCAGTATCGACATAGCGTGCAGCAAAAATATAACGCTTTGATCCTGCAACAGCCCAGTATAGCAGATATTAATGTGCAGCGACTGAACTTTGAGAAACATAATGTACCTCGATTGATTTGGGCAGGACTCTTCTTCCGCCAACCGTAGGGGAAAATGATCAAGAGAGCAGGAGCACAGGGGGAAACTTCCCTATCCGATGTTTCCACTTGCGTGGACGCCGTGAGCTGAAATTTGTTGTACTTCTCCAGCAAAACGTCCAGCACAAGCGGCCCCTCCCTGGGTTTGTTGTCTTCGGTAGTAAACTTGAACAGCAAGCTAATCCAAGCAGCCACAGCAGCAGTAGAAGCAAAAGAAGAAGAAGAAGAAAGAAGAAGAAGAAGAAGAAGAAGAAGAAGAAGGAAGAAGAAGAAGAAGAAGAAGAAGAAGAAGAAGAAGAAGAAGAAGAAGAAGAAGAAAAGAAGAAGAAGAAGAAGAAGAAAAAAAAGAAGAAGAAGAAGAAAAAAAAAAAAAAAGAAGAAGAAGAAGAAGAAAGAAGAAGAAGAAGAAGAAGAAGAAGAAGAAGAAGAAGAAGAAGAAGAAGAAGAAGAAGAAGAAAGAAGAAGAAAAAGAAGAAAAAAAAAAAAAAAAAAAAAAAAAAAAAAAAAAAAGAAGAAGAAGAAGAAGAAGAAGAAGAAGAAGAAGAAGAAGAAGAAGAAGAAGAAGACCAGTCTTGCCAGGACTTGCCCGAAATGAATGTGAAGACGGACGTCGCCCACACACGAATCTTGCCGTCCCCAACCGGCGGTAACTTATGACCCGGGTTGTCAGGATCCATATCCTGCTCACTCATCTCCTCACTCTTCTCCTCCTCATCCTCCTCCTCCTTGGCCCTAAAACCTGTTTGCCTCCCCCCTATCCCCTTCTCCCTCCGTCCCAACACGCGCCCCACACACTGTTCCCGTGGTCATTCCCCGTTTCCGTTGTCTCCGATTTTTTCTTTCTGCTTGTTTTTAAAAAGTAAATTCATAGAGAAGCTTAGCTCTCTTGGGTCCCTTTTTTTGGTGGGGTTAAGAAAAAAAGAAACCTGATGAACAGGCTGCCGGTGCAGGCGTTGCCCGCCCCGCTGTCCCAGTTTGAATGGACTCACGTACTGAGCCGGGCGGAGAAAAGAGAATGCCTGCGCGCCGCGCACGATTCAAAGTGGTCTCCGGCTAAATCCGACGGGTCGCCCAACCTGTTCTGCGTGTGCCTAACGGGGATCAGGCTGTTGATGTCGCGCACTGAAACCCTGTACGGCTTCAGTGACTTGACCAGCCGGCTCCGTTCCACAGACGTTAAGCTGCGGATTTATTATGAATTAGAGCCAGTGGCAGTGGGCGATGACTGTTGCAGCAGCCCCGAGATGCTGCAGATCCTGCTGGCCATCGTTCTCTTCAGGTATTGTGACGGCGACCTGCGTTTGGTGCTCGACCTCTGCCGGCACAGGATCCGCGGCTGGCACAGCTTTGCCGGAAAACAAGAAACCAAGACCATCCGGGATTTAGCTGACTGGGAGGACCTGAGGCCGGTGCTCGAGTCCTTCCGGGAAGCCCCGCGCAGACCCATGGCCGCGCTAGCCAAGTCGGTCTTCCAGGCCATGGAATGTGTTCGTTATCACCGACACCCACCGCCCAGCCCGGCACTAATACGACGGGTCGCCATGTTCGCTCGCGGCCAGATTGAGAACATGCAATTCGACGCCGGCGCGCTGCGTAACCAGATTGTCCAGTTCAGGGGCGGCGTGGTGACGCCGGATTGGTTGCAACGATTCCGGCCCCCAATGACCGCCGCTTCGTCCCTAGCCTTTTACGACGTAAACTGGCGTCTGCCAAAAGCAGAATTGCAAGGGGCGGGCGGGCTCCAGGTGCCCTGGCTGAAGTTCCTGCGCTGCAGGTTCGGGGACACGCGCGTCCTGACGGTCAGCAGCGAGACGGTGAGTGTCCAGTCATGCCGGGGCCTGCAGTTGCTGCGGGTTGTCAGCCCCAGCGCACAAGACCATTTGACCGTTGAACTGGTGGACAACCCGCACTTAAAACTCGTCACGCTTGAGCGCCGGGATGACGACACCAATGGCTACGGGGCGCAGGTCTTCCTGTCGTCAACACCACCTGACCTGATGCAGGTTAGCTTTGGCCACGTGTCGACCACGGCCTCGGTCTACGTCAGGGACACGATTGCAGGGGTCCTGCACGTGGACCTAGGCCCATCTTCACCCAAAAAGCTTGTCATCCAGGGCGAGGACCCCGCGCGGGGCTACGTGGATATCAAGCAGCTGGTTGTGACCGGCGATGCCAAACGCTTGGCCAGCATTGACATTTACAGGCTCAGGATAGCCAGGATCGACCTGCTGCCCACAAACGCCCAAGAAAGCACACAACTGTATTTCTATCAGTGCGATGTCCGCAGCACTTTTGTCAGCGCGTGCCTGCCGCTCCCGGCCATGTCCCAAACGGCCGCACTGTGTTCCGTGGACGAGTGTCCGCCCCGTTCGCCGCCGGCAAGGGCAGGCTACGTCCGGTGGTTGCTTTACTGCCTCCATGGACCCCACGTTGAGTTGGCCAGCGGCTATCTGCGGACGGTCGCCCCGACAGCCGCGCGGGCAGCCACACGACTGTCCGCGCCGGCCGTCCTTGATAAGAGCACAGTGCCTTCTCTGCCACTGAAACTGGTTGCAGCAAGTTCATAGCCCCCCTACTTAAAAAAAAAACAAATGTGCTTGCTTTTTCTGCTGCCTTTCTTTCTTTAAAAAGTAGGGGGAGGGGCCTAAAACTGATTTCTGTGTGCACGATCAAAGCACCCCTCCCCCCTCGTTTCTCTTGCCGGTTTTGCTGGCCTGAAAAAGTAAACATATCTTTCATCGGGAATTTGGCAGCGCTTCGCCCGGCCTAGACGTGCCAGACCTCCAGCTGGGACACTTGGCCGTGCGCAGCATCCGGCAGCGCAGCGCGCAGCGCGGGCGGCAGGGCCGTCCACGCCAGGCGCAGCTCCCGGCAGCCGGGCTGCAGCGGCGGCTCGAGCACTAGGTGCAGCCACAGGTAGCGCGCCAGCTGCGCAGTGTGTGGCTCCGCCGGCCACCAGCGCAGCGCGGCACATTCCCCTAGCACCTCTACCTCGCAGACGAGCAGCCGCCGCTTGGCCGCCGCGGGCGGCGTTCCGCGCTGCCTCCTTTCCCTGCGGCGAACCTCGTACTAGCACCACGCACGTGCGCGCCGCCAGCCGCAGCCCTCCACGGAGGCGCGAGGCCCTGCCTAGCTCCAACAGGCACAGATTGTACAGCGCGGGCGTGCGCCACAACCGGGCCCCCGCCGGCCCAGACTACGAGCCGCGACGCCCTGAGGGCGGCCGAAATTTCTCGCGCGCTAACAACCGTCGTCGGCCCCTCGTGGTGCTCCTGCCAGCAGCGGACACTGGCCGGGCCGATGACCGCCAGCTTCGGCAGGGGCGGCCCGGGCCCGGGCACAAACAGCCCGGCCGGCGTGAAGCACGGGTGCCATTTAGCCAGCCACTCAATTGAGTCAGGCAACGCCGACGTGAGCACGAGTGTCCGCACGCCGTCGATCGCTTGCAGCTGCCACAACGTGGACCACCACACGCGCTGCGCCGCCCGCCCCGCCAGCGTCCAGTCAATCGTGTCGCACTGTCCGGCCTCCGCCTGCAGCAGGTGTCCCCACGTAAAAGCGCCCTCGCCCCAGCCGTCGACTGTCATGTGCAGCGGCCAGCTGGGGAAACGCGATTGGCCACCCTCTTCTTCTGGCGCCGAGTCTCTCCGGGCGCACTGCAGCCGCGCCAACGCGCCGGCCGCCAGCGGCACCGTGCGGGGGTCGGCGCCGAGCCCGAGGGCCCGCACCAGCTGCAGCGCGCGCTCGGTGGCCTCCGCGGCCTGGTCCAGCCACAGCGTCAGCTTGTCGCCATTCCGGCTCAGGCGCGCGCCCGCCACGCGCGCGCGCAGCCACAGGAGCGCCAGCCCAGCGTCGTGACTGTCGGCCGTCACGGCACAGCGCTGCGCCGTGGGCCGGGCCAGGCGCTGGTACAACCAGCGGCGGCAGGCGCCCTTGTCGGCGACGCACGCGGCTACCTGTTTGGCCGAGACCGCCGGCACCGCCCTGCCGGACGCCTTGTGTTCAAGGGAGCCCGCCAGGCGCAGCCAGAAGCGAAACGGCGGTGCTGAGGTTAGCGAGAGCTGCCAGTCCCCGTGCAGCCAGCCGGCCCGCTGCCAATGGCCGTACAGGGCCACGAGCACCGCGGTGTCCGGCGGCTTTGTGAGGATCGTCGGGCCGCGGCAGCACGCCACGAGCAGCGCTAGCTCGAACAGCGCGTCCACGTCCTGCGCCGTGGCGGCGGCCGACAGTTCCTGGTACCACGAAAGATGGGGGGCGAACCAGCGCGCGTCGGCCGCGAAGTCGTCCTTCGCGGCAACCGCCCGCCTCGTGCGGCAGCCAGCGGGTGCGGCGGGCTCCCACGCGCGGGGCTCCCCCAACCAAACAGTCGGGTCGCCCCAGCCGCAGCTCGGCGACAGCGCGCCGCGCACCACGGCCGCCGGCCGTGGTGCGCTGCTGCTGCTGCTGCTGTTGTTGTCGGTGCTGTCCGCTGGCTCGCGGAGCCAGCCCAGCGCGGTGTCGAGCGCCGAGGGCCTAGCCGTTTCGGCCCACGGCAGCCCGGCCGACAGCGCTTGGCACAGCTCCCACTCCGCGCTGGCTGCACCCGCGGGCCAGGCCTCCGCTGGCACCAAATGGCTGGCGTGCCACAGCAGCTGGCACCAAATGGCTGGCTGCACCCGCGGGCCAGGCCTCCGCCGGCGCCGCACGAAACCAATCCCAACGCCACAACCGATTTCTTCGGGAAAGCGCTGAACATACTGAACCAGCAGGACACCAACGGCACGCATCGCCGCCGTGCGCTGCTTCAAGCAATCTCGAGCAATCTGACGCTTAACGAAATCCAAACCGTGTGCACCGAATTCTCGAACGCCTGGAAAGAGCTCAAGCAGCTGAGCCTGGACGCGGTCAAGACCATCAACCTGACCAAGGCGGCCGACGAAAGCGCGGAGACCGACGCCGCCACGGTGCTCGCCGACTGCCTGGCCAGCTCGCTCACGGCCGTGTCTTCCAAGTGCCTGGACCTCAAGACCTGCGCCGAAAACGAGGTGCAGAACATCAAGTATGAACTTGATTTGAAAATGTCCAACGCGTACACGACGGAGCTGTTGTACCTGCGCAACATGTACACGCGCGAGCTGGACCAGTTCAAGGCGTCCACCGAGTTCATCCTCCTCCTTCTTCTTCTTCTTGAAGTTCGTCTCCTTCTTCTCTTCTTCCTCCTTCTTCTTCTTCGTCTTCTTCTCCTTCTCCTTCTCCTTCTTCTCTTCCTCCTCTTTCTCCTTCTTTTTCTTCTTCTCTTCCTCCTCCTTCTCTTTCCCCTTCTTCTTTTCTTCCTCCTTCTCTTTCTCCTCCTCGTCCTCCTTCTTCTTCTTCTTCTTCATCTCCTTATTCTCTTCTTTCTCCTTCTTCTTCTTCGTCTTCTTCTCCTTCTCCTTCTTCTCTTCCTCCTCTTTCTTCTTCTTTTTCTTCTTTTCTTCCTCCTCCTTCTCTTTCCCCTTCTTCTTCTTTTCTTCCTCCTCCTTCTCTTTCTCCTCCTCCTCCTCCTCCTCCTCCTTCTTCTTCTTCTTCTTCTTCTTCTTCTTCTTCTTCATCTCCTTATTCTCTTCTTTCTTCTTCGTCTTCTTCTCCTTCTCCTTCTTCTCTTCCTCCTCTTTCTCCTTCTTCTTCTTCTTTTCTTCCTCCTCCTTCTCTTTCTCCTTCTTCTTCTCCTTCTCTTTCTTCTTATTCTTCTCCTTCTTCTTCTTCTCTTCCTCCTCCTCCTTCTTCTTCTTCTTCTCTTCCTCCTTCTTCTTTTCTTCTTCCTCCTTTTTCGTCTTCTTCTCTTCCTCCTCATTCTTCTCCTTCTTCTTCTCCTCCCCCTCCTCCTTCTTCTTTCTTGAGGGATCATCAGGTCTCAAAAACGCTGTCTGCCTCTTATGTCTTTTGTGTGGGGGACCTGCTTCCTCGCCCAAGCCGTCGTCCCATTTCGTGGCTTTATCCTTCATTAGCATTCCTTGTTGATTCCACGAGTAGCAAGCCGCGGACCAACGTATCGAGGTCGCCTTTGCCCTGCATGTTACACATGGATTAAAAAAATAAACACTCAAGCACACAATCTTAGTATAGTATTACCAGATCATGCTTGCGAAAGACGTCGTCGGGAATCTCCACATTTTCGAAGGGCTCCACGTCTGGGGATCCGTTGATAGTAAGGAAGATTTCATCTCGCGAATTTGTTCGAATAGTTTGTAAGGTCTTGGCAACGAGCTTGCTAAAACTCTTCTTGGGCATCAGAGCTAATCCTACATTCAAACATCTTGTGACTTTGTAGAATGCGAAATGAGTTGCCTTCCAAGGCGCCAAGATTTGAGTTGGTTCGTGACGCGGTGGGTGGTGGAAGCTAAAAAATCAGGTCCTAGCGATTGGAAAAAGGCTGGAGGGTAGGTGTTGTTTTCAAAAGTTTGTGCAGACTTTTTATTAAGAGGAAATCATTTTAAGAAGATATAACATCATTCCCGCCTATTCCATAGACAAGATTAGGCGGGAATGCATTTCTTTTTTTACATACTAAATTGTCTGCGGAGAAAACTCTGCACAAACTTTGTCAACACCGACCTCCATGGTTTTTGAAATTCCTCTCTTCCTCCTCACAACTCAAGCGATACATTGTAAAAAACTACAGCCAAATGTTTGTTGAAGCCATAAATATCAGTTCCTAATAGTTCACAACCCAACTGAACCTATTTGCCACAAGCCAGCAGTTCGATAAAACTTCGTTTTTGAATTGACTTTTTACAAAAGTTTGTGCAGAGTTTGTATGGAGAGGAAAGTATTTTGAGAAGACGTAACAGCATTCCCGCCTATTCCATAGACCAGATTAGGCGGGAATGCATTTATTTTTTTACGTACAAAATGGTCTGTGGGGAAAACTCTGCACAAACTTTTGTCGACACCGAAATTCATGTGTAGATGTTTCTTTCTTTCTTTTCTTTCTTTCTTTCTTTCTCTCTTTCCTTTCTTTCTTTCTTTCTCAAGTTCTTTTTTCTTTCTTTTTTTTTTCTTTCTTGCTTCTTTCCTAAGGCTTTTGTACTTCCTCCTCCTCCTCCTTTTCCTCCTCCTCCTCCTCCTCCTTCTTCTTCTTCTTCTTCTTCTTCTAAAATCTTTTTCTTCTTCTTCTTCTTCTTTCTCTTCTTCTCGTCTTTCTTCTTCTTCTTCTGCACCGGTAGACAGAGCAAAACTGCGGCACTTCACGTGGGCGGTGATGCAAAGTCCTCCGTGTTGTTAAGCTTCTTCTTCTTCTTCTTCTTCTTCTTCTTCTTCTTCTTCTTCTTTCTTTCTTTCTTTCTTTCTTTCTTCTTGTTGTTGTTGTTGTTGTTGTTGCTGTTGAGAGAGAGAAAGAGAGAGAGAGAGAGAGAGAGAAAGAGAAACGCACAAACATTCATGTGTGCATGTCTAGGCATATGCATGCTGAGGGCTTCCAAAGCGCCGATTTACGTGGCCCACCGCGATGGTGGCTACGGAGTTTTTGCCGGTAGATACCTTCCTCCTTCCTTCCAGCTTGGGCTCCTGGAAGCGGGAGGACGTGCTCTGAATCTTGATCGTAGTACTGCTTTTTCAGAGCATTTTACGATGAAAATTGGGAACTTCCTTCAAACCGGCATGCACCCCATTCAGTTTATTTCCCCTTCAAGCAGAAATGCTTTGCATCTAATAAATTCTTCAGCGAAAGGATTCAACCCTGAGAAGGATACTGCCCAACCAAACGTGAAGGTAAATTTAATTTACTAACTAGTACAGTCGCCATACATAAAAAATTACTGCAATGTAAAGTTGTATATCTAAATGCACATGCATACAATATACATCATACATACATCAATGTTAGTATTACGTGCATTTTTTTTCCAGATCAGCAAGGGGACTCCAATCGTGACGGTGAGCACTGAAATGAGCAAAGGTGAAGAGATTTTGCTCAATTATGCGCCGAATCCAGGTTTAACCATCACTACGCTACCGAGCGATGCATACCCGGTCTGGCTGAAACAAGCTGCCAAGCAACGCGCTAAAATTCCAGTATTTTGGTACGAGACTGACAACGGCCCTGTGTGTTTCATCGTTCCTGAGCAAGAGCATCCAATTCCTTTGAAATCAGTTTAATTGAAGCACGAAGAGAAGCTTGCGATTTTAACCTCAGTTAGTAGTATTACTTCTGATGCAACTTCGCAGCCGGTGTCAAGATCTTCATCTATGACGACGGAGCAGAAAATGAAGCTTCTCAACAGCGTTACTTCTGTTTCAGATAGTCAGGATACTCTTCTGCGAAGGGAGAGCTCTAACGTTACAGTTGTGCTGGAAAAATCAAGCTTTCGTAGTACGAAGGTAATAAATAAATGAAATCAATCACTAGGCAGCTTCTGCTTTATAGGTAGTTGGTTTTGACATCGATGCTGACGTGGACCAGAGGGCGGAGCCACAGAGTATTCCGGTCAAGCTCAAAGATAGCAGCGCGAGACTATATGCTCCTACCGGCTCTCTGGTAATTCTATTTTTCTTTTGCTTGCTTGCGGAAGTTGGTAGTCATTCTGGTTTGTTTAGAGCGTCGACGAAGATGATTCGGATACTGATTCGCAGTGCTACCATGAACCTACCGATCCTACCGATCCTAGATGGCTCCCCCCTCTGATCCACGAGGAATATGCGGGTGCGGAATCCAGTATTCTGTGCGACTACGACAAGCTGATGGAATCAAATGAGCTGGTGTGTGACCTGATGAAATTGTCACCACTTCCACTACAACGACCACGCAAGAATCCCACTCGGCCCTACAACATCAAAAGCCGCACCAAAGGATACGTGAGGTTGCAGAGACCGCAAGCACTCAAGAAATTGTTGGGGATGACCTTCGCAGACCTGAATAGAGAAGTCAAGTCTGTTTGCTGTCAGAAGTGGAAGTGTTACGCATTCATCGACACGCGTGATGTGCTACACACACGAGCGAAGAATGCATCGTCTTCACTAAGTGAGCTTTACACTTGGACAGCTGCTCAGCTTGAATCCTTTCAAACTAAAACTGGCTCGTTTCAATACATGTATCAGACGGAGCCGGTCTGCAGAACAGCTTGGCAGCGCATTCACGGCGTCAGCAACAGAGTTTTATCTCGCGCACACAAGCTTCTTACCAAAAACATGAAGGTCTTTGCCAGAAAGTCAACAGCAGTTCCTGACACGGAAGATCTGGTTACGGTTTTGCTTTGTGAAAAATTCACAGACAGTCATCCCGAGATATGCAGTGACGGCATATGGAGACTACAAGAAATGGCTGAGGACGCCGGAGTGCAAGAGTATGTTCGGGACAACTGGCAAGAAGTGTGTCTACGGTTTGGTCACTCTAAGCGAGTTAATCCTGATAATCCTCCAACAGACAATACAATCAACAAGGTTTGGCGAGCAGATTTTCCGAACATCAAGTTTGTACGAGGTAATATGCATATAAGTATATAATGACATTTGAACTTGTGTTATTTCATTGAACCTATATTCAATTCCCGTTCTTTTCAAGCTCAAGATAATATATATATGTTGCAAAGTTGACTGTTCGATGAGAAAGAATCGCTAGCCTTCAACATTACTCACTACATCCTTGTGCTGCAGCGGGAGACTTTGCAAAATGTGATATCTGCACGGATCTTGCGGCTCAGCATTCCCAAGGTTTCAAGAGTGAAGCGGATGTTCAGGCTTGGCGCCGCCGTAGCCGCCTTCACCACAAAATTCACAGGACCTGCCGCGTGGCGAGCATGCAACGCAAGAAGGCTGCGCCAGAAGACTTCCATGCTACTGTTATATCTGCAGACATGAAGCCGCCTGTGAGGATTCCATCTTGGCGCCGTGCTGCTAAAGATTTCAAAGGCAAAATGGTTTTTCGCCTTTGCGTCACTTGTTTCACTACCGATACTAACTTCATTTTCACGTACCTGGAAGGCGCAGTGGAGCATGGTGTGAACAGCAATATTACTATGCTTGCATCACTTTTGCATTGGGAGCTTTGGCATCCTCGTACTATGCCAGCATGGAAATTATTTCTGGAGTGGGACGGCGCCGGGGATAACACTGCGTGGGCTATGCTAGGCTTCATCGGGCTTAATGTTGTGGACCGCGGTATCCGTTGGCAAGCAGAGTCTCATCGCAAGCCTCCTGGGCACGGCCATGACGGGAATGATCAGCAGTTCAGAGTGATGGATATTGGGTGGAAGAGCACCTTCCTTACAACTAACATCGCTCAAGCTTTGTTAAAACTTATCCTTGCCTTCAAGCAAAAAAGATCGCAATTCGTGTTGGTTGTTCTTGCTTGCAATTACGACTGGATGACTCATTTCAGTCCATGCATGAATAAGAGCTTCAAGCATTACAGCAAGCCTCTGGCCTGGCGCATCACCAAGAATGAGGATCCTGACGAGTTACCGACTGCGGAGTTCAAGACGATGGGAGACGCACAGGAGGAATTTCATGGAGAGAAGGATAATCCCCTTGGAGCACCAGTCAAACTGTTCATTCAGCGCCCCGGTACTGTATTATATTAATTTTTCCTCCCCCCCCCCCCCACGTGCATGTGTTGTATGTATTGCAATACCGGTGCGTTGGATGTATTGCAGCGACTAATCTGCCTCGCAAGCTTCCTGTGGGCTACTTCGTCAACCCACGTTTGAAAAAGGATATTCGTTCTTTGGGCAAGTACCTAGGGCCGGACGAGCGGGCACATGTGGAGGAGATGTTGGCGGCGGGAAACCTGACAAGAGTGGAAGTTGATGGCAAATACTTCGACGGTGGTCTGCCCGGACGCCCTGCTCATATGTCATGTGTTGATGCAAAGGGAAAGGAATGGAGAGTCGAGTTCCGACTTATCGATGAGCTGCCGATGAACTGGATGGAGTTGCCTCCTAACCGCAAAGAAAAAATAAACGCTCTTACCCATTTGACACCTGATGAGCTTCTTTCTTTGCTACGTACATATTTTGTCAACGATGGACGGCCTCCAGCTCACCCGCGATGGCGTGGTGCAAGGGAGCTGACTGAGGAAGAAAAGAAGGAGCAGGATTTGGCTTTTGCAAATGTCTCTCATCCGTGGCGCAAAATTTTCACTTTGCTTACATCGTCTCAAGACAAGCAAGCATTTGCATCCAGCCAAATGGTAGTCAAGGAGCTAAAGGACTGGCTTAGAATGCACGGTGTTCCAACGCAAGACGGCGACCGGAAACAGTTTAAAAAGGCGCAGCTGGTTGACCAAGCATGGATTTTCAAAGCTGTGACTGTGGGTTAGAGGAAGAAGTGGATGCCAAACTAGCTGGTGCTGCAGAACCCGAACCCGCGCTATCTGGGAACTCTTCTTCTAGCTCAGAGGAAGAAGTCAACGGTATTTCATGCTATATCTGCAATACGTTTTGCAAAAACTAGTCGCATTGTGTTATTATTTACAGTAGGTGAACAGGATGACTCAGACTCAACTGTCAGTGTGCCTCGTAGACGAGTACGCCAACCAAGCCGTCAGCGCGGACGTCGCCGCGCGCGTCGAGCAGCAGGTGGACGCGGACGCAAGCGCGCGCGAAATTCAGCTGATTCCAAGCAGGCGCTGCCATCTCAACGCAGGGGCAATCAGGTGCAAGGCGCAAACCAGCCAGGCCCGAATCCGTGGGACTGCCCCTGCTGTTCTTGCCATAACGCTGAAGGTGGAGACAAGTGTCAGTTATGTGAGTGGCCTGCAGATGTTGATAGTTCTGATAGCTCTGACGACGACGACCCATTGATGTCGCCTCGCAACTAAGCAAGGAAATACTGCAACCCTTGCACGCACAAAGGTCCTGATGTAGTCATTTTATATTGGTAACATTACAAACATATGTTATCATGGTTATTTCTTAATATGTAAGAGATTTTGCGCGTTGTGACTTTTTTTTTCTTTTGCAGGTGCACGCGCTACGATTTTCTATCGTTGCAACCGAAAATTAGAATTTTTTTGCTTGATGTAACCTTCGCATCACACAAACCCTCCCCCCCCCCCCCCCCCCAACGTGAATCCCCCTCCCACAGCGGGCGGCAGGACATTTTTAAAGGTGAAAGCAGCTCATAATGTAGGAAAATACTAAAAACAAATAAAACAAAACAATCAAAGCAAGGTGTGCATGGTTGTCGCTTGTTTCCAGCATGGTCTTGTCGTTGCCGGCATGAAAAAAAAGTAGAAAAATTATAGTGTCAGACCGGTTTCGGTCCACCTCCGGAGGTGAAGTCCAAGTGGTTGACTATTAATAAAAACATGTTTTAATATCATTTTAGTATGTTCTGTAATTAAATACTGAATTCCCATTCATTTGCACAAGTTTTCTGAAAGTTCCTAAAAGTCTTGAAAAATTTCGGAAAAAGTGATACCCCCACCTTTGACGAATGGTTAGTTCTAGTGACCTGCGCGCCCTGGGCGGGGGACAGCTTTCTTTCGCCCGTGGCCGATTTAGGCACAAATATCCCTGCTAAATTCACAAAAGGGCTTGGCCTTCTGCTGGACACGCTTGCGAGCAACGGCATCATGGCCTGGGACACGGCCCTGCAAATATGCTCTGCTTAGCTGGCAATATCGTCTTCATCGACTTTGAGCCCTCGCGCGTAGCACTCTTTGTTAAACAAAGGGCGCCCTGCAAGCGGGCCCGGCGGTTGCACGCAGAGCTCAAAGACGAAACCATCAAGGTTTCCGACGTCATCGGGTTCTCCAACGCGGTCAGTTGTTGGGCGGCGCTGCAGGGCTCGGTGCGGCCGAGTTTGGTGCGCAATAACTTCCCTGCTGAAGAGATCCGAGACAAGACAACAGAGCTTCTCGTAACAAAGTTCAATCTGAAAGAAAAGAGTTCTTCGACTTTGTGCGGCGTCTGCGCCATCTGGTGGATGGATATCTCCAAAACGCACCCAGGGACCCACCCCTTTTATACAACTTTTAATTACATGCTGCGCAGAGATCCGGCTTGTTATTGGCCTGCAGATTGTCGACTCACACACTTCTCTGGCAAGGCCTACCAGGCAAAAGATTCCTATCTTTACCGAACAGGATTCCTTGTCGAACAGAAATCGCTGACGGGCCCAGGAGATAACAAGGTTAGGTTAGGCGACAGGGGTTCCGAGCATCCGCTCAGCAACTTGCTAAAAGTACAGCAAGAGCTTTTAGTGGAGGACCCGTGCGTTTGTTTGCGTGAAATGTGCCACGAGTTCTTGCAGTTGCTCGTCTACGCCATGACACGTAAGCAGGGCAACGAACCTTTCGCGCAACCATGATTTGGTGACAAAGTCGCCACTGCAAGAAAACTGCAGCAAAGTAACAAAGGAGAGAAAAGGAACGTCTGTGCGTGTGTAGGTGAGTGAGAGGTGAAAGCCAAAGGAAAGAGGACGCGGGGTGGAGAAGAATGCTCGCGTGACAACGTTGACATGTTTTTTTTCGGGGTTGGTACCAACATCGGCCAGACTTGGCCCAACCCCTGTCCCTCTCTCTCTCCCCGCGCGCCCTGCCCCCCCCCCCCCCCCCCACCACCACCCCGACTTCTCCTTTTGTCTTCTGGCGGTCTTGTGTGCCCCCCCCCCCCCCCTCTCCCACACCGAACCCCGCCCACCCCCTCTCCCCATTCAGAGTTTGGGCGCGAACGTGCCGCTCCACTCCTTCCCCTCCCCCCCCCCTCCCCCTCTTCCTACAGTTTAAACAGAAAATGTCCTGCCCCCCCCCCCTTCCCGTCGTCCAGGAGGGCTAAACAAGCAAAAATTAAAAAATAACAAAAAAACAATCGCTCACATTCGCCCCCCCCCCCCCCCCCCTCTCCCGCGCCCACCCTCCCCCCCCCCCCCCGCCCGATGATGTTTGCTGGCCCCTCGCACTCTCCTTTGTTTGATTTTTAGGCGGGCATCCACGCATTGTAGCAGCGGCCCCCCGCGCAAATTCGTACCAGCGAGGGCGAGCCGGTGCAGCCGTCCGTGTCCACTGTGTTTCGGCGGCCAGTCCTGACGGTCGTGGCGGGCGGCACCTGCAGGTCGACGAACAGTTCGTCGCTGATGTCGAGGTCCGTGTGACGCAAACCGTTCTCCGACGACGAGGAGGTTCGCAGCTCCAGCCTGCCCACCGCGGCACGGTCACAGACAATCTCGCGCTCCCAGCCGTGGGGTAGCTGTACGGCCAGGTGCGAGATTAGGCCCCTGTCCAGCGTCAACGGCGATGAGACCAGAGTGTATTGCAGCGACAGGTGCCAGGGCGACCAGGTCTCACTCAACCAGACAATCCGCGGGCAACACACCAGAGTGAGCGAGGCCAACGACAGCGGCCTGTTTGCAGTGCTGGCCAGGACCGAGCAGTAGCCCAACAGCAGCTCCTCGAGCACGAGCAAGTGCTGGAAGCTGCGTAACGCCTGGCAATGCAGCGCGCACAGCGAGCCCACCGCCACGCCCGCGGTGGACAGCGGCCAGCCCTCGACCGCCGTCAGGCAGGGTCGGTCCACCAGCTTGAGCGACGCCAGCAGGCCCGACGAGGACCGCACTCGCAGCCCGGCGACGTACGGGGCCCGCTCCAGCGCCAGTTCCAGGCCCTGCGTGTTGTGGGACCAGACGCACAGCGTGGTGCCCGGGCTCCAGTTGCAGTCGACGACCGTCAGCGAGCGCACCGGCGCCGAGAGCTCGACCCAGGCCAGCGGCGTCCCAAACACCGACACCGAGCCCCCGCCGGCGTGCCAGGCAAGCTTGCGCAGGGTCCTGACGTTCCTCAGGACGACGTGCAGAGGTTGGACCGCCTCCTCCCCAGTCACCGTGAGCTCGCGCAGTACAGTCTCGCGCCCGTGCGCGGGCTCTAGGAACCTGATCGTGTCCGGGCTCGCGGCGTGTGCAAAGGCGGGGTCTTCGAGCCGGAGCACGCACACCTGCAGATCCATCATTGAGATGGCCTCCTCGTCCGAAGCCGGTAGGTCCTTGATCGTGAAAGCGCGCAACGACAGGCGTCCGGTCGTTTCACGGTGCACTAGCCTGCCGAACGGCGCCGCCCGATATCGTATGTCTCTCCTCGTGCAAGCCGCGGTGGTCCAGCACGGTGAGCAGAGTCTGGTCCTGCAGGTGCCGGAGTGCCAAGCAACACGCTACCAGGTTGACTACGCTGTATACGCGCCGGCACGCGACCCGTGAGCTCAGACCCGCGAGCGGCGCGCACCGGAAGACCGCGGGTGCATTCCAGAACGCACTTTAGTGGCGCAGTCCGCTCGTCGGCGCCATCACCTTGACGAGGACCCCCAGCCTGCCATAGTGGTCGGGCTGCTGCAGCAGCTCGGCCAAGAAACAGTTCCAGCGCTTCTCTAGCCGCAGCCTCTCGCACAGAGCGTTTGTATTGAATCCCCTGGCGCTGGCGCCGAGGGCTGCCACGTCTCTGGCTGACAGAAAAGGCAGGAGAAACTGCACCACGTTTGGCAACATCTGGCCGCCTCTTGTTGTCTCCCTTGGCTCGGCAAACATCGGCAGCCAAAAAAAAATGAAATACAAACACACACATATATACAAAAAAGAGTAATACATAAAAAAGAAAAAAAAAAGAGGGGAGTGCAAGGGGGGGGGCCGGCAGGAAAAAAAAAGAACAGGAGACAAAGAGAGAGAGAGAGAGAGAGAGAGAGAGAGAAAAGAGAGACAGAGGGGGGAGGGGCCTGGAAAATTCATGAGCTTGCCTGCTCGAAATCTATTCTGTGTACAATCATTCTTTTCTTTTCTTTCCGATCTCCCCCCCGGCCCGCGCCGTGCCGCGAGCAAAAATAAAAAACTGTCAAGAAAAAAAAGGTATTCCCCGAGAGGGGATGCAGGGGGAAAAAACTTGAAAAAGCGGGAATGGACGCGACCAGCACATTCTGCTGCCGGGAATGCACGGCAAATTGGCCCCCGCCACCTTCGCTAGCCCCGTGACGCACGCTCGCCATCGGCGGCCTCCGTCTTCGGTAGCCGCGTGCATCCCGTCGGACAGCACGATCCGCGACGTGTCGGTGGGCTGTCTGAGCGGCCGCGGCACGGACGAAAACCCCCACGATTTCACCTTTGACGATCGCAGCCTGCGTGTAGACCCGCAGAGCGGGCGCTGCGAACTGTGCGGCGGGGATGTCATTTCGTGCCCAGGCCACCAGGGCCACCTGGAGTTCCCGCAGCCGTTCCTGCTGCCACAGCTCAAGAAACAAACATACCAGGCGCTCGTCCTGGCGTGCAAGTTCTGTGGCGCGTACCTGTGGGAGACAGCGGCGCTGGTCTCGGCCAGAGTGTCGGCGCCGACGTTGGCGGCCGAACTCACGGAGGCGGAGCTGAGTGTCGCGCGGCAATCGATTTCGGCGGCGCTCCCGTTTCCGGACCACAGCGCACGCGAGGCGATTGCGGCGCAATTCGAACAATTGGACCAGGCAGAGTTCTGGGCTGCCACGGAGCGCTGCGCCCTGTCCGTGCTGGCCGGCCTAGAGCCCAGGGCGGCCCTCGTGCTGGAGCCGCGCACTGCTGCCGAGCTGTCAGCAACCGAGGTCGCCAGCGCCTGGGAGGCGCACCCACTCCTGACGTCGTGGCGCGCGGCCACCGCGGCCGCGTTCGGCAGCTGGCGCACGGCGCAGTCGCAGCGCGGCAAGCGCAGGGGGCACTGTCAGGAGCGCGTGCCACAGGCCTGCGTACTAGTCCGCGTCCGCCAGGTGCTGGAGTTCGGCGCCTGTGCGGCGGTCGGGCCCGTGGCGACGCCGCTGCTGACGGTGGTGAGTCTGGTGCAGCAAGAACGCGTGCTGCACGAGACGCTGCCAGTGGTGCAGCGGCTGGAGCGGCTCGCGCACCTGGGCATGACCAGGCGCTCCAGGGGCCAGTTCGTGCGCTGCGCGCCCCCGTGCGAGCGCCAGGCGCTGGTCGGCGCCCCGGGCCTGGAAAGGCAGCGGCGAGAGTGCAGCGCGCGCCTGGACACGCTCGCTGCGGTTGTAGCCCGCCTGCGCGCAGAAGCCGCGCAACCCGAGACCGTTGTCGAGGGGCTGGCACGGCAGCGCTTGCAGAAAGACCCGCGCGCCGAACGGCTGGAGCCGGAGCAGTGGCGGGCCTTTGTGGTGAAGGTGGTCTACTCGGCTACGGCGCAAACTCTTCCTAGGGTTGATGAGAAGGCAGATCCCACGGGTGGAGGTACAAGACTTTCGACAGAAAAGACCCGAGGTAGACATTTCTTTTAATTAAAAACAAATTCAAAAAAAAATTTCCCCTCCCCCCCCCAAAAAAAAAGCCGCGAATGAACTTTACTACTCTTCCCTCGGGGCCTAGACATCTGTTAAGCAGTGATTTTTTTCATTAATAGCCCCCTCTTCCGCAACGGCAGAGAATTTCTAAAAATTAAAAAAGTTTAAGCATTTTCTCTTGGCCGCGCTCAGGGGGCTGTGCCAAAAAGGAAAAACAAAGGGATTAGTCAGCTGAGGGTGAAGAATTTTTTAGCCGGTGCTGGTGATGATGATGAGGATGCTGCTGCTGTGTGGTAGCGCACAGTGCCGCGTTTTTTCCCCGAACGTTTGGCCGCGCCACCGCGGGCGCGGCGTGGCCGGAAGGGGGTTTCATTCTTTGGTTTTGGGGAGGTACGCGGAACGTCTTGACTGACGCAGCCATTTGCGCATCTCGAGAGGCACACGTGTGGTCGCGTGTTGAGCCCGCAGTCAAAGCAAACATTCGCTGTGCACTGTGGCTTCTTCGGGCACAAATATAGCCGGCGGTGGCGGCACTGACGGCAAATCTGTAGCTCGTCCCGCCCCACGATGCTGGCGCCCGTATACGCCGCACACTGCACCTGCCTCGAAAGTCTATTGCCCCACCAGTCGTCGTCGTCGTCGATTGTCAGCACCTCTTGTTCCCGGACCTCCTCTGTGACCGCGTGATTGTTCGCCGCCTTCGGACAGTCTTGCGCCAGTTCCATTTGCCGCTGCGCCTCTTCCTCGGCCAACGCGGCTCGGAGACATTCTTCTTCCTGCGCCAACCGTGCTTGGTGGCGTTCCCGCTCCGCGCGGGCCTCCGCCGCACAAACGGTGCAGGGATCCGTTTGCGTGCGGAGCTTGGCGTCCTTTAGCACCAGGCCGGCACGGGGCTGGCGCAGCAGCGTCGCGTGGTTGAAGTCTATCTCCAACGCAATCGTTTGCGGGAACTTGGTGTAGGCCTGCCAGTGCCGCTGCTCCTTGTGGCTGCTAACGAAGATTTCGACAAAGGCCACGACCGTCTGGTTCTGGTCTAAGATTGTCACGTCGGGCCTGTACCTGGCTTCGTGGGGGGGCAAGCCCAGAAGTCGGTTGCTCGCGCCCAACGTCTGCTCTAGCACCGCCGTGCAGCCCGTAAAGTACCGCTGCCGCCGGCAGGCCATCGCCGAGGCGCACTCGGACCACTGGAACGTGATTTCGGCCCAGCTTGGCCTCCATGAACGCCTTGGCCAGCAGATGGAGCAGACCCTCGCCGTGGCTACTTTCTGGCACGCCTGCTGGCGCGGACAGGTGGTAGAAGTGCGCGCGCCTGACCGATTGCAGTCTCACGGCCAGCGCCCGGTTGCACTGCGGGCAGTACAGTTTGTCTTTGCGTTTGTCCAGGCTACTAGTACTAGCGCTTCCTGCACCGTGACGAGCCGTTCGCGCTCGGCACCCTCGGACTGCTGCCATGACGCCAACGGGACCAGCAAGCCCTGCGCATCTTCCAACCCAAGCTGCGAGGCCAAGACCGTCTGCAGCCTCGCCAGACTCATCAAGAGCACCTTTGGTTTTCTGGGGTGTCCAAAAAATTGGCCCTTCTGCGCGCGGACGTGGAAAGTAGCGGCCCCCCCCCCCGCCCACCTCCCCCCCAGCACCAAAAAAAAATAAAACAGGAAAAAAAACACACACACACACACGCAGCTACCGCAATTACTAGACGCGTGCCGGAACTTTTTTGAGTCAAAAATTCGTAGGATCACTTTTTGTGTAATTGTCTCTCACTCCATCCCCCCTTTTTTTTCGTTCTTTTTTTGGGGGGGGGGGGGGGGCGAGGAGAGACGGGGGGGGGGCGGGGGGGGGGGGGGGGCCGCGCGCCCACCTATGCCCAACAATCGCCCCCCCCCCCCCCCTCCCTCCACACAAAAAGGGCAAGGGAGAAAAGCCACTTCTTGTTTCCCTTCCCGACGTTCTGAATCCCCTAATCACACGGCATTGTCTTTTTTGCGCGGGCTCACAGGAAAGATGGAGTCTCTGTTGAGGCACAGCCTGCCACTGCACGTATACACTAACCGCATCGGCTTGGCTTCGTCGGTATGGCACTGCAAGAGGAGCGCTAACTCCAACGGGAATTCTTTGGGTTCGCAGACGAGGTCCGTTGTCTGCCAATGGACCTTGTGTTCAACTAGGCCCTGCTTGCTCAGGTGCCTGACAGCAAAATCCAGCAGCGTGACCTGGAGGTGCTTGTCTTCGTTTACGTTCAGGTTGGTACGCAACGACCGCTTTTCTCGGACGGCGGCAGCCAGGCATTGCAGCAGCACTCTGAGTTTGTGGTTGGGCCAAACCACCGCAAACGCCAGGGAGCTGCCTATGATTTTGATGGGCCTGGGGACCGACGTAAAAGCCAGCACAGGGGGAGTGCTACTGCGTCGTCTTCGTTCGCAGTGGCAGTCTGTTTTCAGTCTGTACACGACCGCAACTTGAGCGGCTGCTTTGCCCTGCAGCCTGGGTCTTGCGCGTTCGAGCCCTAGCCAGAGCACGGTAGGGTCCGCGGTGCGGTAAGCCGGCGCTAACGTCTCGACAAGCTCTAGCATCTCATGCACCCAATCCTCTGCTGCAGCTGTCCTCCTCAACTTTGCAATGAGTTTCAGGTCTTCCACAACTTCTTCCCCCGCTTGTGTGAACAGGCTGTAATTATGGAAGGCAGCTGTTGCGTGCGGGCAGGGTTTCAGGGGGAGAGTCTGCTGGATCAGCTGCAACGAAATCGGCAGCGCCTGCCTGGCGTCGAGCAAACATCTGCCTAGCCAATCCAGCGCGCTCAGTGGTAGGTTCGTCAGGTTGATGTACCAGTACTGTGCGCTCTCGAGAGGCAACCAGTTCTCCCGCGGGCTGCCAGTGTCGCCTGTATTGGTGCTAGCGCCCTTGGCTTTGGGCCACACCAAACTCAGACCACTTTGGACAGTGCTAGTGACTCTTTTGGTGGCTTTGGTTAGCATGTTTTTTAGTAAAGCTCAAGCTTCAGCGACGGTGAGACATCCATAAGTCAGAACATTTTTGCTTTGCGATCTACCAAACAAAAAAAAAAGAAAAACACTGCAAAACTAAACCGGCACCAGACAGAGACGTTCCACTTGTGTGTGTGCTTTTTTTATTTTTTACGGTGTTCAGAATGGGAGCGGGGGGAGCACAGCAGAGCCGCTGGGGGGGTGGGTGGTGGATTGTCCGAACAAACCGGAGTGATGTGCGAGAGAAATGGGGGGAGTGCGAGAGAAAAGGGGGGGGGGCGGGCGGGCGGGTGTGCATTCCCTCCCCCTTCCCCCCCCCCCCCCCCCGCCCCCATTTCCCGCGCACGCACAGGCGTAAGAAGTTAGGAATTGCCGGAAGAGATCTTGTTTTTCCTAAAAGAGCAATAGCCGGAGGAAAAAAAAAAGAAAAAGTCGGGACGTCCTCCCACCCCCAAGCGCCGGCGCATCGTACCCGTGTGTCTCATACCCGAGACCAGTTCACAGCCTTTGCCGACGCTGCCCGAAGACGTGTGGCTGTTGGTCGGGAAACTTGCGGGCGGGGACCTCCTTGGCTTGCTGAGGGAAATGAAAGCCGTGGTCGAGAACATTGGCGAGGACATTCTGGCGATGTCAAGCTTCTCGCTGTGGAAGCCCTCCTGCCGACGGAAGCTGGCCGTGCTGCTGGCAGCGAAGAAGGCTTGCAGGCGGAGACAGCCCGGGGCAAAAAAAGAGCAACCACTAGTTAAAGTTAGTGTGTGGGCACATGGTGATGTCCTGGCGATCCCGCTCAACGATGTCAGCCTAACGGAACTCGTTGTCACTGACCAGTTCGATGTACGGAGAGAAGCTGAAACTTTGCCCTCGGTCTCAGGCCAGCCTTTGTCTCTATTCGAGCGGCTAGGCATGTCCCTGTCTAAGCCGGCGTCCATCCACAAGCTGACGGTTCGTAGTTGCAACTTCCCTAACTGTCAGCAGTTGGCCTGGCTGCGCTGCCCCCAGGAGATGTACGAGCTCGCGCTGGAAGATTGTATAGGCTTCAAGGGCGCGGACGCGCTGAAGTTTCTGCCGACGCTCAAATCGCTCCAGCGTCTGACGCTGGACGGCTGTCCTCGGGTGACGGACGAGGCGCTGGCCCTTCTACAAGGTTTGCCTAGACTCGAAACGTTGGAGCTGCGACATTGTTTCGGCCTGCAAACCGGGCATTTTCTATATTTCGGACCAAACTTACGAGAGCTACGCTTAGAATCAGTGTTTAGCAAATATACGAACTGGGTGGATCCAGTCCGAGCGGCGGCGCAGCTCGCAACGTTAGAGCTGCGGGGCATGGCCAGCGCTGGGCGCTTTAGTACGCTCGGGTGGTTGTTGTCGGGCCTGCCCAGCCTTACAAACTTCAGCGTCATCGACTGTCCGGTATCGGTGTGGGCCTTCCGGGAGTCGCTGCAAGGCAGAAGGGTCGCAAGCGTGGCCTTCTCGGTCACTGAGGCGACAGACCAGGAATGCCAACAACTGTCTTCACTCCCTTCGCTCCACAAACTCTGGCTCAAGGACGCAGCGGCTGTGGGTGACCGGGGCCTACAGTTGCTGGCTGCCACGCCTGGTCTGAAAGAACTTGAGCTCCATGGTTGCGGCCCGGGGCTCAGGTGCGAGGGGCTGGCCGAGCTACAGAGCTTCAACTGGCTCGAAAGGCTCAGGCTCGCTTTCTGTCCTACGACGGCGCTCAATGCTAGTGGCGTGGACGCCCTGCTAGCGTGCAGGTCGCTGACGCAGCTGGGAATCGTAGCGGACGAAATGTCGGACACGATTCTGCAGCAACTAGCAAAGTCCGAAGCGCTGCACGAGCTGCAGCTGCCCCACACTACCAGATTCGCAAGTGTCCCAAGCGACGAGGGCCTGTCGGCACTGCGCAACTGCCGCTCGTTGCAGGCCTTGGTTATCCAACACAATAACCGCCTGACCGGCGCGGGCTCGCCGCACTGGTGGCTTGCCCTTCGCTGCAATCTCTGACTCTGGACAACTGTGGCGACATCAAATCGCTTGACGCGTTCAGAAACTGCCGGTCTTTGCAAAAGCTCACAATCAAGGGCTGCTACAAAATAACCACGAAGCAGATAGAGGCATTGCAGCAGTCGGTAGAAAACCTGGCCGTTGCTTTTGAAAATTAGCCAACTCACACCACCCCCAAAACAAAGGGGGGGGGGGGGGAGGAGGGAGGGGGTCGGGAGCAAGGCTGCGCGGCGGTCGGCCCCCCCCCCCCACTCCCTCCCCTTCCCTCCCCCTGACAGAAACCAAAAGAAGACATAAAAGGCGGGGGGGGGGGGGGGAGAGGAGGTTGCGCCCAAAAAAAAATCTCGTTCGGTTTGGATCCCGCTTCTCCGCGCCGCCCTTTCCCCCCCCCCCCCCCCCCGCCCCCCGGTGTGCACCGCCGCCTCTGTTGCGTGCCAACGATTCTACAAGAAAACCAGCCAAGAAAAAAAAAGACGGGGGGGGGGGGGGAAGGGGAGAGAGAAAGAAAAAAGGGGGAGGGAAGACTCTTGGCCAGTGGTGCGCCCTGCAGCACCCAAGACATATTGATGCCGTGCGCTCTGCTAATGTTTCTGCTCTTGTGCCAAGCCCACAGCGAACTGCGTACGTTCTACGCGCCCAACTCGACGCGCGTCGCGTACAGTGCCTTGCTGCCCAAACGAACAGTGCGCTTGTTCGTGAACCGCGCGGTCGCGCGGGTCTGGGATGAGGGGATAGGCGCGCTGAGCGCGGCCGTCGTCGCGAGGGGCCCCCACGGCGCTGTAGTAGTCGAGCACCCGTTGCGTGCACACAGGCTCATCGGCGCCTGGCGCTGGGCGCCCTTGGCTACGTTGCCTGCGTACCCGCGCGAGGTCAGGACCCTAGACATTGTAATCCTTTGCTACCCCAAACAGAACAGCGGCCGGACGGCGTGTGGGCGCATCGAGACAGACATCAGCGTCAGCTGCAGGTACCAAGACGTCTGGGCCTGGTCCTTGGCCGTCAACGGCGCGTCGTGGCTGCTTGGTGCGGGCGTGCCTTTGGCCGCGCAAGCTACGGGCAGACCGTGGCGCAGCGCCGTGGGTGCTGCAATAGCAGTGTCGTGGCTTCTGTACCTTGGCGTGGCACTGCTGCTGTCCACCGCAGCCCAGCATTGCTTGCTGGGGTGACAGGCAGTCTTTTGTGTGTGTGTGGTTTCTTGGGCGGCAAAGGCGGGGGGGGGGGGGGGGGTGTGCAATTGTGAGAGAGGGCGCGCGAGAGGAGGCCAGCGGAAAAACAAAAAGAAAGGAGATTTTTTTATTAAGTGCAAAGGAGCCGGAAGAGGCAAAAAGGGGGGGGGGGGCCGTGGATGGCTGGATGAACACTTTCGGTTTGAAGCAAAAGCTCTGGCAGGCAAAAGGCGGGGAGGAGTCTAGGGGCAAACGGGGAAACCGAAAATGCACAGGAAGTTTTTTTATTAAACACGTTTTCTAAACATGGTGAAGAGCGGGGGGGGGGGGGGGGGGGGGGGGGACAAGGGCACCAGCAAAAAAACCTAATCTTCTCCCTCCCCGGATCCAATTCACGAATCAAAGAAATCCAAGAAATCGCCTTCTGTTAGCTGCCGTGGAGAATTACTGATCCTGCCAGAGATTGCGGAGCGTGGAGGGCAGCATTGTCGAATATATCCAGAGGTCCACTCGGCGATTGAGGATCTACCAACATAGCCTCCTCATTTTCCCAGCCCGGTGCCAGAGCTGGAGGGTCAGCCAGTTCTACGTGCTGCGGAGCAACGTCGGCGAAATCATTTTCGTTTGGAGGTAAGAGTATTACAATCGGCGGCGGCGCAGAACCTAGCAACATGTCGTCATCCTCCGTTTCCGGAGATTGATAGCCAGTCACGTCCGTCTGCTGCGAACGAGTGGCTGCCTTTGTTTCGGGCTCGTCTACTGTGGCCCCCGATTCCCAGATAATTTTGTAGGTCGTTCTGTCGACTGTCGCGCCCGGCTCTGGTGGCCGGAGAACTAGTTGTGTTATCGTATACACAAACAAGCAGGCCTCCAGGAGCTCTATCACTTGATCGCGGGTCAGGTCGTGCAGTTGGTCGGAAAGAAAACGCTCGCCAGAGTTCTTGAACAGGTTATCAAGCCCTGTGCCCAGTCCCTCAGCCTTGTCGGTAGCCGTGGCAAAGGGCGGGAACGTGATGCTTGTGAGGGCCCTGTTGCTCACGATTTGCTGCATTATGAGCGCCAGCTGTTGATGGCTCTGGCGACGCTTGTGCTGGCCAGGCAGCGTAGATCGGAAGATTACAGACTTTCACAGCCAAACGATACCCGGTATGATACCCGGTATGATGATACCCCGGGGTATCATAAACCCATACCCCTAGGGGGAGTATGATACCCTAGGGGGGGTATGGGGGTATGATACCCCTCGACCTATTACCCCTTAGGAACCTCAGTCAGGGACTTAGAATTTTTTTTTTAGATAGCATAGGGTATGCGGGGCTATGATACCCTTCAGGGACTTGGAGAAAATTTATTAGATAGCATGGGGTATGGGATGGGGTATGAAACCCCCAGATGGGGTATGAGGAACTTGGAGAAAATTTATTAGCGCGAGGTATCAGATGGGGTATGAAACCCTGAAGAAATGTATTAGCGTGTGGTATCAGATGGGGTATTAAGATACACGAGTGACAACATGGTCTCACTGCCGGATCAATTGCAATTATTGATTTGATATCGAGATTGAATTTTGTTTAAAGCTCTACAAGTTGCAAGTATTAATATTTTATTAAAACAGTGAGTAACAGAGAGAAAATGAGGGATATGAGGAACATAGAGAGAAAATGAGGGGTACGAGGGACATAGAGAAAATAAGGGGTATGAGGGACATAGAGAGAAATCGAGGGGTATGAGAGACATAGAGAAAATGAGGGGTATGAGGAACATAGAGAGAAAATGAGGGGTATGAGGAACATAGAGAGAAAATGAGGGGTATGAGGGACATAGAGAGAAAATGAGGGGTATGAGAGACATAGAGAGAAAATGAGGGGTATGAAGGACATAGAGAGAAAATGAGGGGTATGAGGGACACAAAGAGAAAATGAGGGGTATGAGGGACATAGAGAGAAAATGAGGGGTATGAGGGACATAGAGAAAATGAGGGGTACGAGGAACATAGAGAAAATGAGGGGTATGAGGGACATAGAGAAAATGAGGGGTATGAGGGGGGTATGAGAGGGGTATGAGAGGGGTATGAGAGAGGCGGGGTATGACAGAGGTATGAGAGGGGTATGAGCGAGGCGGGGTATGAGGAACATTATGACAGAGGTATGAGAGGGGTATGAGAGAGGCGGGGTATGAGGAACATAGAGAGAAAATAAGGGGTATGAGGGACATAAAGTGAAATTGAGGGGTATGAGGGACATAGAGAAAATGAGGGGTATGAGGAACACAGAGAGAAAATGAGGAGTATGAGGAACACAGAGAGAAAATAAGAGGTATGAGGGACATAGAGAGAAAATGAGGGGTATGAGGGACATAGAGAGAAAACGAGGGGTATGAGGGACATAGAGAGAAAACGAGGGGTATGAAGGACACAGAGAAAATGAGGGTATGAGGGACATAGAGAGAAAATGAGGGGTATGAGGGACATAGAGAAAAAATGAGGGGTATGAGGAACATAGAGAAAATGAGGGGTATGAGGGACATAGAGAAAATGAGGGGTATGAGGGGGGTATGAGAGGGGTATGAAAGGCGGGGTATGACAGGTGTTTGAGAGAGGCGGGGTATGAGGAACATAGAGAGAAAATGAGGGATATGAGGTAGAGAGAAATTGAGGGGTATGAGGGACATAGAGAGAAAATGAGGGGTATGAGGGACAATATTAGAGAGAAAATGAGGGGTATGAGGGACATAGAGAGAAAATGAGGGGTATGAGGAACATAGAGAGAAAATGAGGGGTATGAGGGACATAGAGAGAAAATGAGGGGTATGAGGGACATAGAGAGAAAATGAGGGGTATGAGGGACACAGAGAGAAAATGAGGGGTATGAGGGACACAGAGAGAAAATGAGGGGTATGAGGAACATAGAGAAAATGAGGGGTATGAGGGAAATAGAGAAAATGAGGGGTATAAGGGGGGTATGAGAGGGGTATGAGAGAGGCGGGGCATGACAGGGGTATGAGAGAGGCGGGGGTACGAGAGGGGTATGAGAGGCGGGGTATGACAGGGGTATGAGAGGGGTATGAGAGGCGGGGTATGAGTGACATAGAGAGAAAATGAGGGGTATGAGGGACATAGAGAAAATGAGGGGTATGAGGGACATCGAGAAAATGAGAGGTATGATGGACTAGAGAAAATGAGAGGAGATAGAGAAAATGGGGGCAGAGACTTAGGGTATTACTGTCCTGGTGTCGTCCCTACTTCTTCTTCCTCTTCTTCTTCTTCCACTTCTCCCACTTCTTGCCCCCCCTCTTCTGGAGATTGAGAGGTAGAAGTGCCCTGGGTAAAAGGGCCCTCTTCTGCCACTTCTTCCACTTCTTGCTCCTTCTCTTCTGGGGTAAAAGGGCCCTCTTCTGTGTCGGAGCACTACAGTGCAGAGAGAGAGAGAGGGTATAGGGGTATGGGGTATAGGGGTATGAGGGGTATGACAGAGGTATTTTATTATTATCAGTATTATTATTATTATTATTATTATTATTATTATTATTATTATTATTATTATTATTATTATTATTATTATTATTATTATTATTATTATTATTATTATTATTATTATTATTATTATGGACACCGTGATAGCCCAGTGGTCAAGTTCTACCATCTGGGCCCTGTCGCCAGTTCGATTCCCGTCGGTGCCACCAGTATTTTCATTGAACGTAACGATCCGTCTGGACCAGTATTTTCATTGAACATACCGGCCCGTCTGGAAGTGTTGGAACTGCCCTTGCGGGGGTGTCATTAGAGCTTATCGTCAATGCTTCGTACTCCCCTCACGGGTGAGACGATGGAGGCGCATGTGCAGAAATGCATCAGCCATTGACAGAGAAGCACTATTATTATTATTATTATTATTATTATTATTATTATTATTATTATTATTATTATTATTATTATTATTATTATTATTATTATTATTATTATTATTATTATTATTATTATTATTATTATTATTATTATTATTATTATTATTATTATTATTATTATTATTATTATTATTATTATTATTATTATTATTATTATTATTATTATTATTATTATTATTATTATTATTACCTGGTGCTTGGCAATGCGTTCCATAAGCAGAAACGCGTACGCCTGTCCACTTCCCGCTGATCTAACACTAGTTCTGTATGCTTTCAGGAAAAACCCTTGCGGGAGCAAAGTTCCAAGAGTATCCCTGTGGTCGTGGGACATGCTGCTTGATTTACAGCTATCTGTAACCATGACATACTTTACCCGTTCGTCCTTAATTATTTTCAACAGGACTTTACACTTATGGGCTGGTTTCCAACCTTTCCAGAACAAGAACACTGTTATGTTCTTGTTCCACTTCATCGCACGTGGTATTAAATCAACGTGAGGGGCTTCAGCTTCTACACCCCATTGAATACAAGGCAACTCCTTCGACCACACAACGCGGTTTATAGACGCATTGTATGAACTTATTGAGCAGAAACAGCTCTTATCTAAACAAACCCCTATCAAGTTATCGTGCGCGGCCCACAATACGCCGTATTTTTCATACCTGCTAAGGAATGCAATCTCAAACTGTCTGGTCTCTATACCAGCGACTGCAGCCCAATCATCGCTCAAGGGAAAAAGAAGCACATCTCCCGATGCACACCCAATATCCAATAGACACATGTCTTTTTTTTCATCCCTGGGGATCCCTGCGAAACATGTCGCAAGGGATTCACTAGTCATAGTCCCACCGATCCCATCACCTACACTACCAAGGTCCCTAATACGTAAAGGTCCCCTCAACTGTTGCGCTAGTCGCACCCGCCAGGCAGGAGCGGGCGGAAGAAACAGAGGATTAGACTTCCCACAAGCCTTAACAACGCATACAGTGTAACAAAACTTATTCTTTTTGCCACATTTGTGACAAACCCAAGGTGGCATTTCCGACTCCACTTCCAACGCCGAGGTACCTTGCCAAACAAATTATTATTATTATTATTATCATTATTATTATTATCATTATTATTATTATTATTATTATTATTATTATTATTATTATTGTCATACCCCGGGGTATCAGACAGGGGTATGAGACAGGGGTATGGGGGTATGGGACAGGGGTATGAGAGGGGGTATAGGGGTATGAAGGGGTACCTTTTGTTACTGTTCGTTGTCCTCGGCTGAGTTAGAGCCCTATAGTGCAGAAAGAGAGAGGGTATAGGGGTATTGGAGGGGTATAGAGGTATGATGGGGTATAGGGGTATGAAGTGGTACCTGAGCGGCCGGTGTCGTCTTCCTCCTCTTTGCCGGTTCCTGCGTTCCCTTGAGCGATGCCTCTTGTTGCTGTTCGTCGCCCTCGTCTGAGTTAGAGCCCTAAAGTGCAGAGAGAGAGAGAGAGAGAGGGTATAGGGGTATGGGAGGGATATAGGGGTATGATGGGGTATAGGGGTATGAAGTGGTACCTTAGCGGTCGGTGTCTTCCTCTTGCGCGTTGCCTTGAGGGGTGCCTTTTGTTGCTGTTCGTCGCCCTCGTCTGAGTCAGGTTTTTTCCTCTTGCGGTTCTCCTCAATTATCTTTGCCATTTGATCTAGCACGTCTTCTGAAAAAGTAGTAGTAGTAGTAGTAGTAGTAGTAGTAGTAGTAGTAGTAGTAGTAGTAGTAGTAGTAGTACTAGTAGTAGCGGGCGGCGTCTTCCTCTTGCGGTACACCTCCATTAGCTTTACGATCTCAACTTTCACGCCTTCTAGAACATCAGAATCTTCGCCAAAAACATCGCCAAAAACAGCAGCAGTAGTAGTTCTAGTAGTAGAAGTAGTAGTAGTAGTACTAGTAGTAGTAGTAGTAGTAGTAGTAGTAGTAGTAGGAGGAGGAGGAGGAGGAGTAGTACTAGTAGTAGTAGTAGTAGTAGTAGTAGTAGCAGGAGGAGGAGGAGGAGGAGGACGAGTGAGACAAGAAGGACAAGAAGGAGAACAAGAACCAGAAGATATAGAACAAGATCTTTCTTGCTTTTGGGAGGAGGACGAGGAAGATGATTTAACACTTTCGATCAATTCCTCCACCTGCTTAAAGGCAGAAGCAGAAGCAGAAGCAGAAGCAGAAGCTGAAGCTGAAGCTGAAGAGGAAGATGATGAGGAAGATTCAAAATCAAACCAGATGTTGCAGGACTCTCCTTCGGGTACACACCGGTAGGTTTTGTTGCATCATCTAACTGCAGCACTTTTTCCCGCGATGCCACGGTAATTGTATCCCGCGCAAATTTGCACGGCCCCAAAAGAGTTGCAACAGGCATGAAACTCGCCAGCCTCACCCACCCCTTCACATGATGCTTCGATTTATCTTTATGGCGATACCAGCTACGCTCGGGCGGTTTTTCACCGATCTGCATCATGAGAGAGAGAGAGAGAGAGAGAGAGAGAGAGATGGGACAGGGGTATGAAGGGGGATATCATACCCCGGGGTATGAGAGGGGTATGAGAGGTGGGGTGTGAGAGGGGTATGAGAGGTGGGGTATGACAGGGGTATGAGAGGGACGAGAGGCGGGGTATGAGAGGGGTATGAGAGGTGGGGTATGAGGGGTATGAGAGGGGCATGACAGGGGTACGAGAGGTGGGGTATGAGAGGGGTATGAGAGGGGTTTGACAGGTGGGGTATGAGAGGGGTACGACAGGGTATGAGAGGGGTATGACAGGGGTATGAGAGGTGGGGTATGACAGGGGTATGAGAGGGGTACGACAGGGATATGAGAGGGTATGAGAGGTGGGGTATGAGAGGGGTATACGGTGGGGTATGACAGGGACATGAGAGGGGGGTATGAGAGGAAAAATGTTACATAAAAGCCATCCGCAAACTTAGACCTTCCCTTGCCCTTAAGAGGACGACGCCCGCCTGCACATATGCATCAGAGAGATAGATAGATAGATAGATAGATAGATAGATAGATAGATAGATAGATAGATAGATAGATAGATAGATAGAGAGAGATATCAGAGGGGTATGGCGGGGGTATGCAGGAGGGGTATGACCACTTTGGGAACATCTTCCCTGTATGCGAATACCCTCTGCGCAGCGGGACTTGGTCTACCTTTGTTTTCCACAACTTGTTCTCCCTTCGTTCGCTTAGTGTGATTTCATTACCCAAGTAAGTCACCAAAACCTAAGCGAGGGGGTATGTGCGGTGTGGGGAGGGGGGGGGGGGGTGGACCTCGCCCCTGCCATTGACAAGCTCTTTCATAGGGACTTCGCTCTCATCATCCAGGTGGTAGCTCCTCTGGATACTGCACACACCCAACACAAGCAACGAGAAAGTGATATGTGACGGGGATACAGATAGGTTTATGTCGAACAGACCGACTTCAGAACATTGGCGTGGGTCGTCAATTTGTTGATCCGTTCAATCACGACTACGTTGATGGTGATGCAACCGTTGACGCAGTCTTCGCCGTCCGCCCAAGGCTGATCGCAGACCTTCGAGGGGTATGAGAGGGGTATGAGAGAGGCGGGGTATGACAGGGGTATGAGAGGGGTATGACAGGGGTATGAGAGAAGCGGGGTATGACAGGGGTATGAGAGAAGCGGGGTATGAGAGGGGTACGACAGGGGTATGAGAGGGGTATGAGAGGCGGGGTACGAGGGGGAGTATCATACGTCGCACACCATTACGCCGGCCTCCTTCTTTCCTTTTGCCTTTACCTTGCCCTTGGCTTTCCTTTTCCCCTCCCCTTGCCCTTATTACCCTTGCGCGAAGGTGGCACCCAGTCCCCATCATCATCATCTTCACTCCTAGAGGCCTGTAGTACACAGAGAGAGAGAGAGGGAGGGAGGGAGGAGAGGGGGAGAGATGCCTTCAATGTCGTATTTTCGACGCTCAGACGCTGCAGATATTCTTTTTCGATTCGTCTTTGATGAGCTAAATAAAGTGACCACTCCCTGTCAAACTGTGTGACCTCTCAGGGGGAGCGTATGAGGGGGTATAGGAGGGGGTATATATACAGGGGTACGAAGGGGTACCTTTTCCTGCTTGCCCTTGCGCGGTGCTACGAGGGGCTCTTCGTCGTCGTCTGAGTCAGAGCCCTACAGTGCAGAGAGAGAAAGAGAGAGAGAGAGAGAGAGAGAGAGAGAGAGAGAGAGAGAGAGAGAGAGGGATATAGGGGTGAGAGGGTATGAGAGGGGGTATAGGGGTATGAAGGGTACCCTTTCCTGCTTCCCCTTTGCCTTTTGTTGCTGTTCTTCGTCCTCGTCTGAGTCAGAGCCCTACAGTGCAGGGAGAGAGAGAGACAGAGGGGGGGGGGGGGGGGTATAGGGGTATGAGGGGGTATGGGAGGGGGTATAGGGGTATGAAGGGGTACTTGGGGTTTGGACGCGTCGCTAATCTCTGCATACTTCGCTTCCGCCTTGCTACTGCAAAAGTATCTATATCAGAGCAAGGAAAGGCATGAACACATAGAATTGATACCTCCCCTCTCATACCTTGTCCCCGCCTCTCATACCCTGCCTTCTATGTAAAAATGCAAGTTACTTTTCATGGAATGCTATCTTTGCCTGCTCTGGTACATCAGGATCCTGGCGGAACGGGACACCAAGCCAAAAATACCCCTTCGGTAGTTCTTCGTCTGGGTCTGCCACAATGCTGCCTTTCTTCTTTTCCTTTTCTTTCTCTAAAATCTCCTTCGGACACTCCAGGTGTGCCCCACAACGCAACAGCATCACGAGAGTGGATTTTTCCTTCCACCCAAAAGCATCTTTTGCAAGAGATTCCTTGCTTGGCTCTAACATCTTACGCTCTTTCACGCTAATTTTCTCAAGCTCAGCATCGCTGAGCCAGTCTAAGCCAACAAGGACACCTTCTCGCCCCACCATGCCCGGCACATTCTCGTCAAGCTGCACAGTATCAAACACATAACAGGGTATATACAAGGGGTATAGGACGTAAGAAGGTATGAGAGAGGCGGGGTATGAGAGGGGTTTCACAGGCGGGGTATGGGGTATGAGCGGGGTATGCGAGGGGTATCACAGGCGGGGTATGGGGTACGAGCGGGGTATAAGGGTACTACCGAGACTAATGCGACGTCCACAATGGGAAAGTGTTTCAGAACGACACCACGCAACTCTTTTCCTTCATGACGCATGACCCAATTCCATCCGTCCTTGTTCTTGCCGTCACTGCCCCCCTCACCTGTTGCTTCTTCGGTGCCGTCCTCATTTTTTGAAGGGCTCTCTAATAGTACTTTCTTGCGCTTATTGCTGTCACTGCCCCCGTCACCTTTTTTTGCTTCTTCGATGCCGTCCTCACCTTTTCTTGGGTTCTCTAACAGTACTCCCATACCCTTCTTTGGTACAGCGGACAACGATGCCGATGTAGAAACGATGGTCAAATCCACCTGCTCCTGCCCTTCCTCTGTCTGTACTGTCGGCTCTTCCTCTGCGTCCTGCTTCCCCTTCTCTCTCTCCGTCTTTGATGTCGGTTCCGCCCCCCCTTTTATTGTTTTCTCTTTCTGTGTCTCTTGTTTTTCTTTCCTGGTCTTTGGTTGTCTTGGTTTCTCTTTCTTCAATGTTTTCTCTTTCTTGCTCTTTTTCTTCAGGATGTTGATTTGTTTTTGCAGCTCTTTGATTTGCTCTAACGTTGACTTCTTGCCTTTCTAAATCTTTTTCTTCCCCTTCCCCCCCTCCTCCTCCTCGTCCTTGTCCTCCTCACTGTCCGTATCCTCCTCACTCTCGTCGTCGCTCTGGCCAGGCTGGACAGTGGCGCCCTTCACGATTTTGTTTTGGCCGATATGCTCCTTATTGGAATACGGCTTTGACTTTCTCTCTTCTGCACACAAACACGAATCGGGGTTTTCTAGTTATTATTATTATTATTACACAGCCAATCGATACCCCTCCATACCCGGGTATGATACCCCTGGGGTATCATAAACCATACCCCTAGTCACATACCCTGTCCCATACCCCGGATATCGTTTGGCTGTGATTATTATTATTATTATTATTATTATTATTATTATTATTATTATTATTATTGTTATTATCGTCTCGCCCGCTGAGAACGGGTGTCAACTGGGGGCAGGTGTCGGTTGACACCGGCCGGCTCCGGCATCGGTACCAACGAGACGGTAGCAACAACACGGACCCACGTGTTTCGGTAAGGTAGCAGACCCGAAGGCGCTACATTACTTACTCGCGTGGCTATCCTCGGTTGCTCCCCTATTACCTTAAGTATCCGAATTGGGAGTTGCGGCTGTTTTTAATCTCTAATGGGGCTTATTATTATTATTATTATTATTATTATTATTATTATTATTATTATTATTATTATTATTATTATTATTATTATTATTATTATTATTATTATTATTATGATTATTATTATTATTATTATTATTATTGTTATCGTTATCATTATTATTATTATTATTATTATTATTATTATTATTATTAAAACCTAGTCACACTTGCTAAACAGAGTTCCAGCCCAATGGCCTCAAGGCGTTAAACTGTGACGCCAACTCATAACCCTTTGGTGGTAGATGCTGGGGAGGAGGGTCGTTGCGCGCGTAAAAGATCTTAAACTCCGCATATGCTGGTTGATAGCCCAGGACCCAGCAGACACCAGATTGTTATGGGTGGGGTTTCGAGGCAGCTCTAGCAACCGCGCTTGGTGTATGCACTTGCACATTCGGTGACGTCTTGCAAGAGGTTGCTGGGACTGCGGAATAACCTCGGCTTAGTGCAGTCTTGCCCTCAGGAGCTCCATCGGTGGCCCCGATCATCAGGCGAGAGACTGACACGGGGGGGTGGAGGACCTCGAACAAGGGTATTGGAGGCTTATGTCCGTTGAGGATATGCCATTAGCTGCATCAGTACGCCTCAGATATAGTATTATTATTATTATTATTATTATTATTATTATTATTATTATTATTATTATTATTATTATTATTAAGGTATAGGTATCATACCCCTGTCATACCCCTTATCAGTACTATTGTTATTATTATTATTATTATTATTATTATTATTATTATTATTATTATTATTATTATTATTATTATTATTATTATTATTATTATTATTATTATTATTATTATTATTATTATTATTATTATTATTATTATTATTATTATTATTATTATTATTATTAAGGTACCTGTATCATACCCCTCACATAACCCTCCCATACCCCTTACCATTATTATTATTATTATTATTATTATTATTATTATTATTATTATTATTATTATTATTATTATTATTATTATTATTATTATTATTATTCTGGGGGGCACCAATACATGGTTGGGTGTCACCGCCACACGGCGGGGTTGGGGCCGTTGGCAGCTTGTTATGAGGGGTACATAATCAGTGCTCCACTGATTCATGAGACGGAAACTTTTACTGAGAGAAGCTCTCTCACCACGCTCACGGCTCTTGGCTCGGGGTGGCCTCTGGTATCACTCGGGGTGCGGGGGGTGGGGGTTATCTGAGGGAGGGGGTTGGGCTCAGTGGGTCACTGGACAGGTTGGTTAACTAAACTACTGTCGGTATGAGTGGGAATGAAGGCGACAGGCTCCACACATTTCCACAAGCCTTGAAATCACTCAACTGTCACAGTAGCGACTGCCTGGACGCGGGGCTCCTGACTCACCCTCTCTCCCAGAACCCCTCGTGCTCACTTTGCGGATGCCATGGGGATGCTCTGGCGGAGGGTCGGGACGTGTTGGGTGCATGTGACCGGGCCTGTCACTTAGTGTTCTCGGTAGGTGACTCTTTTGTAGCTTCTATCGGACGCAGGGTGGCTTGCCACGACACCTCAATGATGCATAGTACGTCACGTCTCTGGCCTGGTTACGGGGGCGGGTAACTGAGGCGGGTTCCTGAAGGCTGGTTACGGAAGCTATGTTATTGTTGTTGGGTTCCTGGCTGCTATGTTATTGTTGTTGGGTTCCTGGCTGCTATGTTATTGTTGTTGGGTTCCTGGCTGCTATGTTATTGTTGTTGGGTTCCTGGCTGCTATGTTATTGTTGTTGGGTTCCTGGCTGCTATGTTATTGTTGTTGGGTTCCTGGCTGCTATGTTATTGTTGTTGGGTTCCTGGCGGCGTACATGTTTATGCTTTTTTAAGGGTTGAGCTTTAAATAACCCCACTCGGGTCTTCTTTTATCGAGCTCACCACTCGGTGGATGGAGGCCTGGGGTAGACTTATACGATGTTTTTGATGCTAGGTTCCGTCTCCGGGGATTCGACTGGCATCGCTGCTTTGCCTCACCGCACTGCCTCACCCACACATCCACGCTGGCACACTGTTTCTCCTCTTGCTCTTGTACCTATGTCGCACACAGCTATGAGCTCACGCCGATGAGTGGTTGTGACGAGGTGCACCCAGCTGGATTGCGGGCGAGCCACGGCGGCCTCGCTCTCGCTCGCTCTCTCTCTCTCTCTCTCTCTCTCTCTCTCTCTCTCTCTCTCTTTTTTTTCTTTTTTTTTTTTTTTTTTTTTTTTTTTTTTTTTTTTTTTTTTTTTTTTTGTTGTTGTTGCTTTGCTTTGCACATGCACAGCACGCTCATTTGCACATTGCACTGCCAGTCGAGTCTTTGGAGCGGAGCCGCGTCACCGAACGGTCCCGTGCTACCAATAAAGGCACATGTCCGACAGGATCAAAGGCCAATTGACTGATAAGTCTATTATTATTATTATTATTATTATTATTATTATTGGACACCGTGATAGCCCAGTGGTCAAGTTCTACCATCTGGGCCCTGTCGCCAGTTCGATTCCCGTCGGTGCCACCAGTATTTTCATTGAACATACCGATCCGTCTGGACCAGTATTTTCATTGAACATACCGGCCCGTCTGGAAGTGTTGGAACTGCCCTTGCGGGGGTGTCATTAGAGCTTATCGTCAATTCTTCGTACTCCCCTCACGGGTGAGACGATGGAGGCGCATGTGCAGAAATGCATCAGCCATTGACAGAGAAGCACTATTATTATTATTATTATTATTAATATTATTATTATTATTATTATTATTATTATTATTATTATTATTATTATTATTATTATTATTATTATTATTATTATTATTATTATTATTATTATTATTATTATTATTATTATTATTATTTTCGAGGCAGCTCTAGCAACCGCGCTTGGTGTATGCACTTGCACATTCGGTGACGTCTTGCAAGAGGTTGCTGGGACTGCGGAATAACCTCGGCTTAGTGCAGTCTTGCCCTCAGGAGCTCCATCGGTGGCCCCGATCATCAGGCGAGAGACTGACACGGGGGGGTGGAGGACCTCGAACAAGAGTATTGGAGGCTTATGTCCGTTGAGGATATGCCACTAGCTGCATCAGTACGCCTCAGATATAGTAAATCTGCCTTGGAGTGTTGACTGTGACATATTTGAGGGAAATCCCGATTAAAAAACCTAGTCACACTTGCTAAACAGAGTTCCAGCCCAATAGCCTCAAGGCGTTAAACTGTGACACCAACTCATAACCCTTTGGTGGTAGATGCTGGGGAGGAGGGTCGTTGCGCGCGTAAAAGATCTTAAACTCCGCATATGCTGGTTGATAGCCCAGGACCCAGCAGACACCAGATTGTTATGGGTGGAGTTTCGAGGCAGCTCTAGCAACCGCGCTTGGTGTATGCACTTGCACATTCGGTGACGTCTTGCAAGAGGTTGCTGGGACGGCGGAATAACCTCGGCTTAGTGCAGTCTTGCCCTCAGGAGCTCCATCGGTGGCCCCGATCATCAGGCGAGAGACTGACACGGGGGGGTGGAGGAC
>WBZZ01005343.1:95000-116597 GCA_019918135.1 Paulinella micropora
CTCAAGCCTGTTGTGCGGGTGTGGAGGGTATAGGAGGGTATGGGGCTGCTAGTACTATAGTAAATACCACCACCACCACTACTACTACTACTACCACTCTCTCTCTCTCTCTCTCTCTTCCTCTCTCTCTCTCTCTCTCTCTCTCTCTCTCTCTCTCTCTCTTCCTCTCTCAAGCCTGTTGTGCGGGTATGGAGGGTATAGGAGGGGTATAGGAGGGGTACGGAAGGTTATGACAATGAGTAGGAGAATAAGTACTACTACTCTCTCTGACCGTCTCTCTCTCTATCTCTCTCTCTTCCTCTCTCTCTCTCTTCCTCTCTCTCTCTCTCTCTCTCTCTCTCTCTCTCTCTCTCTCTCTTCCTCTCTCAAGCCTGTTGTGCGGGTATGGAGGGTATGGGAGGGGTATAGGAGGGGTATGGGTGGTTATGACAATGAGTAGGAGAATAAGTACGGAACAGGAGAGGGACGGTGACGATGCAGGCGGTGACGATGACTCTAGCGCCATGTCCGACTCTTGCTCTGGCTCTGACGGTTCCATACCCCTCTCTGACGGTCTCTCTCTCTCTCTCTCTCTCTCTCGTGCGGGGGTATGGGTGGGGTATGAGGCTGCGGGTATGGAGGGTATAGGAGGGGTATTGGAGGTTATGGCAATGAGTAGGAGAATAAGTACGGAAAAGGAGAGGGACGGTGATGAAGTAGACGGTGACGATGACTCTGGCGCCATGTCCGACTCTTGCTCTGGCTCTGACAGTTCCACACCCCTCTCTGACGGTCTCTCTCTCTCTCTCTCGTGCGGGGGTATGGGTGGGGTATAAGGTCGCAAAATTGCATTCATATTTGGGGTATGAGGGGTATGGGGTATGGGTGGGGTATGGGAGGGGTATGAGGCCGTGCCGACTCTTGCTCTGGCTCTGACAGTTCCAGGACTCTCTCTCTCTCTCTCTCTCTCTCTCTCTCTCTCTCTCTCTCTCTCTCTCTCTCTCGTGCGGGGTTATGAGGTCGCAAAGTTGCATTCATATTTGTGGTATGAGGGGTATGGGGTATGGGAGGGGTATGAGGCCGCGCCGACTCTTGCTCTGGCTCTGACAGTTCCAGGACTCTCTCTGACGGTGTCTCTCTCTCTCTCTCTCTCTCTCGTGCGGGGGTATGAGGTCGCAAAGTTGCATTCATATTTGGGGTATGGGGGTATAGGGTATGGGGTATGAGGGGTATGAGGTCGCAAAGTTGCATTAAAATTTGGGTATTGAGGGGTATGAGGCCGCGCCGGCTCTTGCTCTGGCTCTGACAGTTCCAGTTACTTTAATATTCATGGCTTGCTGATGCATTAGCAAGGATTTTTTGAAATTTTTGCTGAATTTTTGAAAATCTGCTGTTTTTCGAAGTTTTGACATGCGCCCCCGCGAACTTGCTAACATGCATCCTGCACATACAAGTTAACAGTACTTACTTACTGTAATTTAGTAGTTCATGCTGATGCATGTTACCCTAAGCAGCTGAGTCTCCTTGGCGACAAACAGTATTTACTTACTGTAATTTAGTAGTACATGCTGATGCTTTTTATCCTATGCAGCTGAGTCTCCTTGGCGACAAACCAGAAGCTGGCATCATCAGCCTCTTTGCCATCTTGTCTTTCTCCTTGAAACTTAAACCCTAGCACTTTATTCAACAAGCTCCCAATTTCTGTGTATTGGGGTATGGGTGGGGTATGGGAGGGGTAATAGTATGAGGTCGCATTCGTATTTCTTGCTACTGGCATGGAGAATAAGCTGGTGTGGACAAAAAAAGAAAATAAACCTCACCAGTTTATATTCGATGCGGCCCCAGAAACCCTAGCACTTTATTCAACAAGCTGCCAATTTCTGTGTATTGGGGTATGGGTGGGGTATGGGAGGGGTAATATGAGTCCTTGAGTAAATTCAAACAGATTCCATGCGGCCCCAGACGTATACCGATAAGAAATCATGCAAAACTTGTTAAAATGCATGCTGCACGTACCAGTTAACAGTATTTACTTACTGTAATTTAGCAGTACATGCTCATGTATTTTATCATATGCAGCTGAGTCTCCTTGGCGACAAACCAGAAGCTGGCATCATCAGCGTCTTCGCCATCTTGCCTTTCTCCTTGAAACTTAATCCCTAGCGCTTTATTAAACAAGCTCCCAATTTCTATGTATTGGGTTATGGGAGGTGTAATAGTATGAGGTCGCATTCGTATTTTTGTTCTCCTCATGCCATGTATGGGGTATTAGGGGTATGAGGTCGCATCCAACATAGCTAAGAAGTACCCCTCATTGGTAAAATTTATGCAACATATGACTTAGTTATGTTGGATAAATTGTTCGGGACAGAAACCCTAGCACTTTATTCAACAAGCTCCCAATTTCTGTGTATTGGAGTATGGGTGGTATGGGAGGGGTAATATGAGGTCGCATTCGTATTTTTGTCTGTGCAGGTTCTCATGCCATGTCGGCCAGGAAGCTGCGTCGTGCCCACAGGGAAGCCAAGGAGCGCGTCGCCGGACGCCTGCATGGAGGCAGGGAGGAACGGGGCCGATATCAGCCGTACACGCGATTATCGGTATTGATTGGTCGGGCTATGGGAGAGCATGGTGGCGTGACCATTGCTGAGGCGTTCGAGCTGGTGATGAGATGGAAAGAGAAGCACCCTTCCGTGTCCAAGACTGCTGCGATTAAGTTATGGGACATCCTAGGAGTGTTGATTTGCCCGGACGGAATTAATTGGCCCAATCTCCAGACACTGATCCATGACATTCGGGAAGTTGCAGGAACCGGGGGGGGGGGGGGTTCGAAAAATTGGAAGTTTGCAGGAACCAGTGTCAGGAAGGATTGTATTGGAGGCACAGAAGCGGCTTGGAAGCCTGCCAAACCTGTCGACGCCCCAGGACTGACGCGCTCAGCTTTTATCACAGGAAGTAATCTCTATCTCCCGCCATACCCAATTATACCCTCTAACTTGTACCTTCGGTAGTTGTTAAGGCGAAGATTAAGGAAGATAAGATTTTGTCACATTCTTAGCTTCCATAATTTTGACCTATTATCTTCATTTTTTCCTCGCTGATAATGATATTCTATCCTCAGCAGTAATTTTTTCAGCAATATTTTTTCGCTGCCGCTAAAAAACCGGAGGGGGGGAGGGGGGGGGGTATGACCCATACCCTCGTACGGAAAATCGATTACATGTGACCTTGCAATTGATTTGTACTTATTCTCTCATATGCTTTTCTTTACTGGTCACCACCGTATGTATGTGGCTGACATTCCTCGCTCATGGTGTGTGTGTGTGTGTGTGTGGGGGGGGGGGGGGGGGGGTATAGCTCATACCCGTATGAGGATTCCCATACGGGTATGCCATATCTGTTAATGATTATTTTAGCATTCGTGGCTGGCTCGAGGGACTACGCGCTCATCCAGCCAGACGTGCGCTCCTGTTGGATGCAAAAGAGCGCGACTACAAGAAAGCTGAGGCAATGCGGGTCCCTGATTATGTGTCCATTCGAGATCAGCCGTTGGAGAGTATTGGAGGCCATCGACAGCCCTAGATATGAGGATTATTTGAAAAATTTACCTCTAGAGGTAAAGGTAGTGACTTAGTTTGTGATTAAATATTATTCCCCTATGCCCCGCGTTCTGCAATAAGCTACCCCTCATACCCCTTGTCTCATACCCCTGTCTCATACCCCTGTTCCATACCCTTGTCTCATACCCCTGTTCCATACCCCTGTCCCATACCCCTATGCACCGTCATTCTGCAATAAGCTACCCCTCATACCCCGCCTCGCATACTCTCAACCCCGCCTGTCATACCCCACCTCTCATACCCCTCTCATACCCCACCTCTCATACCCCTCTCATACCCCTGCCATACCCCTGTCATACCCCACCTCTCATACCCCTCTCATACCCCACCTCTCATACCCCTCTCATACCCCACCTCTCATACCCCTCTCATACCCCTGCCATACCCCACCTCTCATACCTCTGCCATACCCCTCTCATACCCCCCTCATACCCCACCTCTCATACCCCTCTTATACCCCTCTCATACCCCACCTCTCATACCCCTCTCATACTCTTCTCATACCCCACTTCTCATACCCCACCTCTCGTACCCCTCATACCCCGCCTCTCTCTCTCTCTCTCTCTCTCTCTCTTTGCCTCTCTCAAAAAGTTACAAGTAATAATTTTTTTTTTTTTTTACTTCCTTAAAAAAAATATTCATATTACTTACAATTAAAAATTGTATGTAGGATGTGAAAAACTGGCTGTGTTTGTTGGTCATGGGATGTGTCCCCGATACAGAAGGGTAAGCGTGCTCAAAAAAAATCGCAGACACTAACTACTGGTAGAGTAATGGACTTTGAACAACAACATAGAAATAGAAAATGGAACACTGAAATTTTTGACATTTTGCCGTACGGTGAAAAGCCAAGTAATGCGTGGCCATGGTGCGAAGCGACTTTCACTGAACTTGTAGAATAGAAAGTATACATTTACTCTATATGTGCCGACACGCCAGCTATGTGTGACATTATGTGTCATATCGGCCCCAAAAGTGTACGAGGCTGCCCTTACAGCTGGTGCAGAGGAAAGCAAATAGATGGAGATAAGAAACATGTTAGTTGGCTCGTTGACGAACCTCCGTGTAGGAGAAAAACAACAGATGAGTATGAGCTGTATGGCGCTGCACCTTACGCGCGTGGGGAAGAAATAAACGGATTTACAGGAAAAAGTCCCCTGCTTTTGTTAGAACGTTCCTGTTTACGAAGATGTGATGCAGATTTCGCGCATAGCATTGGGTATGGTATTGTTTTGCGTTATGTGTTGCCCTTGTTCAAAGGGAAAAGAGTTATATCGATTCCACCTTTTAAAGAATGTAAAAATAAACCCAGAACACAAGCAGAGATAAGAAAGGAAGAAGAGAGACAAGAAAAGTATAAGACAGATAAAGCAATCAAATTAAGGTACAAGGCTCAAAATAATCTGTTCAAGATAAAACAAGAACGTTGGAAGGCAATGGATGAGAGCTGGTTAAGGTTTTGTGCATACTCTGGTTATTCAACAACTGCTGTGCCTTTTGGTGATCCCACGTCGAATAGCACCAAAAGTCGCATGACTATGCACGAGTGCATAAAGTACTCAGTTAATTGCTACAGCGATGCGAACAATATAGGTATCATACCCCTCTCATACCCCTGCCATACCCCTCTCATACCCCTGCCATACCCTCCCATACCCCTCTCATACCCGTAATTTTCTTTGATGGTTTGCAGGCGGATTGACAGGTGGAGCTTATGACACATGGGCAGCGTTGTGTGAGCTTTTTGGTGCTATGGATCATGACAGTAAGTTCGGTAGTGAAGGCTCCAGAATCATAACAGGTCAGTAGAGGAATTGATGGTAAAGGAAAGAGATGTACGCAGGCTAGTACTAGCTAACTTACCTCCAACTGATCATGCTTATGTTTTCCATGCAGTTGAGCATATCATTGCAACTATGAAAGAGATAGGTAGCCTACGCAATATATGGACTATGCCTGGCGAACGCACTATGGGAGGGCAGGTGCGGCAGATACATAGCAATCTAATCCTACCGCTAATCTAGCTGCAGTCGTATCTCAAAACGCGAACTCAAGAGCACAAGCAGGGTTTGTGCCGCTTGGTAACGATTTTCTAGATAAGATGGAAAGTGTTCCAAATCTTTCCAAAGCTGTAAAAAAAATTAAAGAATTATTTAAAAAAATTAAAGAATTATGATATAATTATAATTTAATATTAATATTAAATTACTTGAATTGAAGTTATAGGTATTATCATACCGGCCCCTCTCATACCACTCACACACCCCTCCGACATCATTATTATTGTATTAATATTATAGTATTATATATTTACGCAAGCACTGTTTTAATAGAATACTTGCCAGGTGACTCGTTATCAATATATATATTATTATTATTATTATTATTATTATTATTATTATTATTATTATTATTATTATTATTATTATTATTATTATTATTATTATTATTATTATTATTATTATTATTTGGACACCGTGATAGCCCAGTGGTCAAGATCTACCATCTGGGCCCTGTCGCCAGTTCGATTCCCGTCGGTGCCACCAGTATTTTCATTGAACATACCGGTCCGTCTGGAAGTGTTGGAACTGCCCTTGCGGGGGTGTCATTAGAGCCTATCGTCAATTCTTCGTACTCCCCTCACGGGTGAGACGATGGAGGCGCATGTGCAGATTTGCATCAGCCATTGACAGAGAAGCACTATCATTATAATTATTATTATTAATATTATTATTATTCAAGTCTTGGAGTGTTGACTGTGACATATTTGAGGGAAATCCCGATGAAAAAAAACTAGTCACACTTGCTAAACAGAGTTCCAGCCCAATGGCCTCAAGGCGTTAAACTGTGACGCCAACTCATAACGCTTTGGTGGTAGATGCTGGGGAGGAGGGTCGTTGCGCGCGTAAAAGATCTTAAACTCCGCATATGCTGGTTGATAGCCCAGGACCCAGCAGACACCAGATTGTTATGGGTGGGGTTTCGAGGCAGCTCTAGCAACCGCGCTTGGTGTATGCACTTGCACATTCGGTGACGTCTTGCAAGAGGTTGCTGGGACTGCGGAATAACCTCGGCTTAGTGCAGTCTTGCCCTCAGGAGCTCCATCGGTGGCCCCGATCATCAGGCGAGAGACTGACACGGGGGGGTGGAGGACCTCGAACAAGGGTATTGGAGGCTTATGTCCGTTGAGGATATGCCATTAGCTGCATCAGTATGCCTCAGATATAGTATTATTATTATTATTATTATTATTATTATTATTATTATTATTATTATTATTATTATTATTATTATTTGGACCAGTATTTTCATTGAACATACCGGTCCGTCTGGAAGTGTTGGAACTGCCCTTGCGGGGGTGTCATTACAGCCTATCGTCAATTCTTCGTACTCCCCTCACGGGTGAGACGATGGAGGCACATGTGCAGAAATGCATCAGCCATTGACAGAGAACCACTATTATTATTATTATTATTATTATTATTATTATTATTATTATTGTAAATCTGCCTTGGAGTGTTGACTGTGACATATTTGAGGGAAATCCCGATGAAAAAACCTAGTCACATTTGCTAAACAGAGTTCCAGCCCCATGGCCTCAAGGCGTTAAACTGTGACGCCAACTCATAACCCTTTGGTGGTAGATGCTGGGGAGGAGGGTCGTTGCGCGCGTAAAAGATCTTAAACTCCGCATATGCTGGTTGATAGCCCAGGACCCAGCAGACACCAGATTGTTATGGGTGGGGTTTCGAGGCAGCTCTAGCAACCGCGCTTGGTGTATGCACTTGCACATTCGGTGACGTCTTGCAAGAGGTTGCTGGGACTGCGGAATAACCTCGGCTTAGTGCAGTCTTGCCCTCAGGAGCTCCATCGGTGGCCCCGATCATCAGGCGAGAGACTGACACGGGGGGGTGGAGGACCTCGAACAAGGGTATTGGAGGCTTATGTCCGTTGAGGATATGCCATTAGCTGCATCAGTACGCCTCAGATATAGTAAATCTGTCTTGGAGTGTTGACTGTGACATATTTGAGGGAAATCCCGATGAAAAAACCTAGTCACATTTGCTAAACAGAGTTCCAGCCCCATGGCCTCAAGGCGTTAAACTGTGACGCCAACTCATAACCCTTTGGTGGTAGATGCTGGGGAGGAGGGTCGTTGCGCGCGTAAAAGATCTTAAACTCCGCATATGCTGGTTGATAGCCCAGGACCCAGCAGACACCAGATGGTTATGGGTGGGGTTTCGAGGCAGCTCTAGCAACCGCGCTTGGTGTATGCACTTGCACATTCGGTGACGTCTTGCAAGAGGTTGCTGGGACTGCGGAATAACCTCGGCTTAGTGCAGTCTTGCCCTCAGGAGCTCCATCGGTGGCCCCGATCATCAGGCGAGAGACTGACACGGGGGGGTGGAGGACCTCGAACAAGGGTATTGGAGGCTTATGTCCGTTGAGGATTTGCCATTAGCTGCATTAGTACGCCTCAGATATAGTATTATTATTATTATTATTATTATTATTATTATTATTATTATTATTATTATTATTATTATTATTATTATTATTATTATTATTATTATTATTATTATTATTATTATTATTATTATTATTATTATTATTATTATCATTATTATTATTATTATTATTATTATTGTTATTATTTACACAAACACTAGTCATAGTAACATGATAAAATACTTACCCCTGGTAGAAGCTGAGTATGAAGCAGAAGAGATGGAATCGGAGTGCTATCAAAGATGCATAAAAGCGGGAAACAACTTATTGTTAAAATTATCATCATCATTATCTCAGTTTATCATTATTAATATTACAATATTATAAGTCTCTTTCTGTCCCATACCCCGGGTATGATACCCGGGTATGATACCCGGGTATGATACCCCTTCGGGTGGAAGGGGGGGGGGGTAATACTATGATACCGTATTTTTCATACCCCCGTCCAATACATTGGGGGCGATTTTGAGGGGGGGGGGGGGGGGGGGGGGAGGGGGAGGGGGAGGGGGGGTATCATACCCCAGGGGTATGGGGGGGTGGGGGGGGAGGGGGGGTATGAGGTTGGGGGGGGGGGGGTATCATACCCCGGGGTATCATACCGGGTATCATACCGGGTATCATACCGGGTATCATACCGAGTATCATACCGGGTATCATACCGGGTATCGTTTGGCTGTGTTTGTGGTTGCAGTCACAGAGATAACCTCCGACTGTATACTTTCTCGGTAGGCTTGGTCCCAGCTCGACAGCCTTCCGGCCAGGTGCAGCAGATGTACATATTCTTGTCTGTGACACCATTGACTCTGCCCGTGCTTGCAGGCACTGGAGCACTCTGTCGGCGCAGTCCTTCCATTCATGCACCGACAGGAGTTTGTTGAACAGCAGCCACAGCGACACGAGTGCAAGGGCTCCTTCCGGACTATCGTGCAGGCGCGCTGGCGGGTAACTTCTTCGGGCACCTGCGCCAGGCTCCGCTCGAGGAACGCCGCGCACAGACCGACCTACACATCCCGAGCAGTGATGCCCAATGGAAGTCCGGGGGTTTTCTCAATAGAACTGAGCGCTCTGGACAGTTGCAGTTGCCTGTCCTTGGGCAGCCGGGCTTTCTGCAAGACTTGCAGCTTCTTGTTCTGGACTTTTTTTCGGTACCACGCGAAGTCCACAGGAATATTCAGAAGGGACAGGACCAGAGAACGTTGTGTGGCCGCCTCCACCTGGCACTCCCCGCGACGTAGCCTCGCAGCTTCTCGATGCTCGTTGCGAGGGCCCGGTGCAGACCAACGACCAAGAGCAAGGGCTCCCAGCGCGGCGGGCCGTCGGCTTTTGCCTCCTGTGCCGGACCAACGATGGTGGGCCCCACCGCAATGGACAGCTGGGAGATTTTCCACCTAGACAGCCACAGCCATCCGGCCAACGCAATAGCAGCATCAAAGCCCCTGGTTTTTTCTCTGTTATCCGATGGTTCCCGGTGAGCGTCCAGCAATTTCCAAGTTGGGAGGATTTCTATGCACAAGTTCGCCAACAAGAACTTGTGTCGTATAACCGTGACAACACCGGCTGGATAGAATTGGTTTTTGCTCCGACCCCAGGAAACAGGAGGCTGAACGAGAGCCAAAAAACGATCGCGATCATGATGCGGCAGATCGTACGAGGAGAGAAACTAGACGACCTCACGTTTCCGCCTATCGAGTCGGTCGGCGCAGAAGACCCGTGCTCGGGGCTGGATAACCTGTTCCAAAGCCCCGGCGACGGGTTGGTCCCGGGCCAAATGCGAGCTCTCAGGCGAGGCAGTCGTGGAGGTAACGGAAGATTGTCTGTTCATCTATTCTGTGGTAAAGCTCTGCTTGAGGCCCAGCGGTGGTGATGAAGGGCCGCGAGCTAGTCGTAAGTCTGATTACACGATACAATGGACAAAGCAAGTCGCAAATCCTACAGAAGGCCAGGCCATCCAAACCGTGCAGGAGGCCCGTCTTGAAATCCTGAAGCAGGCTTCAGATCTCGTCAAGAAAAACCCGTTTTCCCTCCAGGCGATTTATGTCTTGTTCAACCGTCCTAGAAATAGTAGGTCGGCATGGACTCTCAGCGCCAACAAATGGTTACGGGCTATAAAAAAAACGCATCACGCCTAGCGGACAAAAAATGGGTATATCTGTTATAGTATACTTTCTTGGGGAAGAAGAAAGTATACTATATACTATATATATAGTATACTTTCTTCTTCCCCAAGAAAGTATGGTATTTTAAAAATTATTAGTAGGGCGGACACTTGGCTCGCTGTACAGGCAGGGAGTTGCCAAAGAATAGCAAAGAAATCTCTCGCGTATTTTCAAGAGCAGACTGTCAGAAAAACGATCATCTTTGGACTGAACACTCCCGATAATATGGTGAAACTACCAACCGAGAGCCAAAAAAAGATCGCGTTTTTGATGCAGCAGCTCGTAAAAGAGGAAATTCCAGAATGCCTGTGTTTGTCACCTGCCTGGAACGTGGACAACAAAGATTTTCTCGACGGGCTTGATAAACTATCTCGACCTGGTGTTTCCAGACAGACGGTTTTTCACAAGAGTTACTTCTGGAAATAGCAGAGACTTGTCTTTTTATCTTTGTGGTGGCCACTAATTTCTTTCATTTTACCAACAATCGCTCGGATGGATAGCCGATCAGTAGACCCGACATCATTGTTCAGTGGCGGGCCAAGACGGGTTGGTATCGCAAATATAAGAAACCTCAATTGAAGTCGTCTGTGCCTGTCCCGGTGATGTCAAGGGAAGGGACAACGGTCATCCATCGCCGGGTGAAAAAGAGAAAAGTGGCCGAGGAAAAAGCAAAGGAGAAAAGGCACAGGTTAGATTCTACGAGCGGTTCGGCGCTGTGGGCTAACGAGTACCCCTACCAGCTAGCTATCTCGCTAGGCGCCAAGGGCTTGGATGCCCTTAAGCTCAAGATTGTGCTGGAGCCCCAGGAATTGCACGACCTGTGCACGTTTGCCGCGCTTCAGGTCGGGCTGCCAGTCGTAGAAGACTTTGAAAGCGAGAAATACAAGGGGTTTGCAAACTGGGTCCAAACCGAATATAATGTGCGTGAAAACACAGAAGCACACGCACAGGAACTCATCGAAAAGCGTTTGCCAGAGATCGTGCTTTCAGAAAGCCTCTATTACGCTTGCCTTTTTTTCCCTGTAGGCACCGGAGCACTTTGTCGGCGCAAGATATCCAGTCCGGCTCTGACAACAATTTGTTGAACAACATCCAAACCGACACAACAGAAAAGGGCTCCCGCTGCGCTATCGCAATTGCGTGCTGCTGGGTGAGTTTGGGCACTTGGGTCTTGCTCTGTGCAAGAAACCATGCGCAGAGCCCCGCCTGCAAATCATCGTCAGAAGCACGCAATAAGCCGACAAGCGCTCCTTGCAGCCTCGGTTTAGTGTCGGGGGGCAGCCTGGCGGTCCGCACCCTCGGGATTAAGTGCACCACGTCTTCGGAGTTCCACTGAACTCCAGTAAAGGGGCCTAGAACGGACATGACCAGTAACAAGTTGTATCGCTCCTCTGTTACGCCGGCCTGTTTCTTGCCGTCTACATAATTCCCTAGTTTTGTTCGGCTCTTGTTGAGGGCTTGGTACAAATAGACGACAATAAGCAGGGATTCGTTCAACGACGACCAGCCGGTTTCACTCTCGCGTGCGGAAGGCAGCACCGCTTCTGACGAGAACAGAGCAATGTGACTTGAGATCCAGAGCCACCCGGCCACGGCGATGGCACATTTAAAGCCCTCGTTCTCTTTATTAGCAAACTGGCTCGCACTCAGCACAACTTCAGGCAACTTTTTTTCGATGAGCTCAGTTAGGTTCTCGTGCTTGTAGCATCTTTCCGGTTGGTAAATCTTTTGGACCCACTCAACGCATTTGGTGTAGTTGTTAGAGCTAAAGTCATTTATGACCGGCAAGCCAACCTGCAGCGCGGCGTCAACGCACATGTTCTGTAGATTTCCGGGCTGTAGCTCGACCTTGAGCCGGGCCGATAGCGTAATTTTTTTGGCGTCCAGGCACGCCGCAATTTCGTACGGGTATTCGTTGGCATACAGCGTGCCTTTACGCCCGGACGTCAACATGACTGTCGACACAACTTGTTTTTTTTGCTCCCCCCTTTTTTTCTCGTGTTTAAAGATATATATTATTTGCTCCAAACACGAAAGAGAAAAGACTTTGTGTGCAAGGCGCGGGAGGGGGAGAAGGGAGAAGAGAAAGGGGGGGAGGGAGGGGGAAAGACAATGTCTTGAGCGCTCCATTCACTTTTTCTTTCTCCTAAACTTTCACCGGGCCCGGCCGCCAGTAATGATTGTGTGTGTTTTTCTTTGGCGGGGGAGGAGGGGGCGAAAGGGAGGGGTTTGTGTGGAGAGGGCGCGATAGAGGCCAGGGGAGAAACGAAAAGAAAGGAGATTTGAAAAAAAATGTAAACGAGCCAGAAGATGCAAAGTGGGGGCCGTGGATGGCAGGACGAGCATTTTCGGTTGAAGCAAGAGCTTTGGCATTGACCACCCTCCCCCCCCCCCTCTCCAAAAAAAAGAACCGAAATGCGGAGAAAGTTTTATTCAGTTCTAAAAACAATTGGGGGCCGGAAAAAACCCTTCTTTAGCTATTCTTCTCGCTCTTCAATTCACGAATCAAAGAAATCAAAGAAATCGTTGTTTGTTGGGCCAAGAGCTCCTCCGTCGTTCTCTAGCTCGCCGTAGATAGTTAATAATGGCGATGGTGGTAGCAGAGGCTGCAGACCGCTTAGAATGGTACCTTCATCAAAACCCTCGAACAGAGGTGTGTGCCGTCCACCCGGCGGCTGTTCATACCGAGAATCTACCGACATAGCATCATCGTCATCATCATCACGCAAGTAGTCAAATGGCGGAACTGGAGAACCCTTCCTCTCTACGTGCGGCGGAGAGTCAGTCAGATCTACGTGCAGCGGAGAAACGTCGGCGAAGTAACTTTCGAACTCATTTTCCTTCTTCTTCGGAGGTGAGAGCATTCCAATCGGCGGCGGCGCAGAATCCAGCAACATGTCGTCATCCTCCATTTCCGGATATTGATAGCCCGTCCCGTCTATCTGCTGCGAACGAGTGGCTGCCTTTGTTTCGGGCTTGTCTACTGTGGCCCCCGATTCCCATTTAATTTTGTAGGTCGTTCTGTTGACTGTCGGCCTCGCTGCTTGGGCCAGAGAACTAGTTGTGTTATCGTATACACGAACAGGCAGGCTTCCAGGAGCTCTGTCAGTTGATCGCGGGTCAGGGCGTGCAGTTGGATGGAAAGAAAGCCTCACCCGGGGTCTAGCCGAAAGGAGCCGAGGGTAAAGGAGGCAAAAAAAAAGGGGGAATACAGGAGGGTCATGATATCTCAGTTGGAACGGGAGGTTGGCAAGCAGAGTGTTGTAGGGAGCACTTTGCGGAGGAGGCCGTGCAACGCCTGAAGGAATATGAGGCCAATAAGGCCGCTATTCTGGATGAGGATAAGGCGGAGCATGAGTGCTACTGTTGCCAAGCGCACGTGGCACCGGCCGCCCGAACCTACGTGGAAGACCCGGGCGTGGAAACGGCTCCAGAACCGGAAGTGACCTCGTAGAGCCAGTGGGGGCTGCGGATGGGTCGGAGCTGGATTCCAGGCCTCGAGTGGGAATCCAGGTAGAGGACGGTACAGTGCGTATCGCGTCGATGGAGGCATGGAGACAGTGTCAGAGGGCCGATGAACAGTACAAGGATTTGATCCAGTACTTTTTGGCAGGGGACGAGCTGTTGCTGACGGAGAAGATCCGATCACAGCTAAAGCTCTGGCATGGCGGGATGGCCTCCTTTGGTATATGGGTAAGACGGCAGAGACGGCCAAGAACCCGGAGAAGTGGATCTTATGGGTCCCGGCCAAACTGAGACAGATGATCTACGTAGCGTCGCACGTGGTCCCGTTGGTTAATCACCCGGGGGTGCAGAGGACACAGTGGATTATCAAAAGGAGGATGGTGTGGGAAGGAATGGATAAGTTCATCAAGGAGAGGGTCAAGGGCTGCACGACCTGTCAGTTGAACAAAAAGCACCCAGTGGAAGGGAAAATCCCGGTAGGGAAATTTACATTGCTGGAAAGGCTCTTTGAGTTCCTGCATTCATTGTGGACCACGTGGGCCGTTGCCGCCGGTGGGGCCGGCGAAGGATAAGTTCTTGATGACGGTCATTGATAGGGCAAGCAATTACGTTTGGGCGATACCGGTGCCTGACACAACGGCAGAGACGACAGCCAGGGAGCTGATCGATCGAATCCTATGTGTGGTAGGGGTCCCCAAAACGATCTGCTCAGATAAGGGGCCAGCCTTTGACAACGAGCTGATGGAAAGGCTCGCAAAGTTTTACGGGGTTAACTGGCAGTACGTTACACCGTACAATCCAAGTGCTAATGGCAAAATTGAGCGGGCGCATAGACCGCTCAAGTCGGCTCTGAGGACCTACTGCAAGAAGAGTCAGCTCTTGTGGAAAGAGGTGGTCCCGAGCTTTGTTTTCGCTATGAACGCGATGCCGTCGAAGGCTCTTGGAGCGGGGGCGGAATGTAGGTCCCCGTATCAGGTGGTGTACGGGCAGGAGCCGGTGATGCCCCAACACCTGGTGTATCAGGATGGACCTGGGCTTATAATGGACGAAGATGTGCTCTGGGGGGTTCGTATGCGTGTCTCCATGGAGGCCATGCAAGCGGTAAGGCAAGCGAGGCTGGCGGAACAGACCCGCCAGCTGAGCAAGGAACCCTTAAAACAGGACTTGTCTATGGTGACGTATAAGCCAGGGGACATCGTCATGTTATACTACCCACAGGTTCATATCATCTAAGATGTTTGTGCACTGGAAGGGGCCTTATCAGGTGGTGCAACAGACGGGGCCGTTTAACTATCGGATTAGAGGCAGGGGGGAGCCTCATGAAGTACTATCCGTTCCTAATGGAGAACGAGACGCTCCAGGAAGCGCTCGTCAGGGAAAAGGGAGAGTTTCAGGACCCTCCTAAATTGGGAACGGATAAGGAACCCGATGGTGGGAAACCCGGGGACCGGAACGGCCAGGAGGGGAAGAAGGCACGGGCCCCTGAAGAGGGCGTCGGCCGGATAAACTCCAAAGGGCCCGAAGCCGGGGAAAAGGGGTCAGATACGAGTCGCAAGCCACCCACGGAGGCGGCGAAGAGGGCGGCGCAAAATGATTTGATCTACTCGGAACCAGAGAGTAGGCCGGGTAAGCGTAGGAAGACGGGCGTGCAGGCGGAGCCGGAGAGGCTGGTTGAACCCTCGCAGGTGGATGTCAAGCACAAGTTGTGGAAGGTAATAAGACACTGGGGATGACGTGGGTTTTGGATCAGTTCTATCTGGTCAGGCCCCCATCTAGATTCGTTACAAAGGGGGACAAGCATGTTCTCTTTGTGATGAAGGTGGTGGGACTGGCTAAGGACTCGAGGAAGACTCGATCGTCGGAGAGTGCGCTTAGGAACCTTCCGCCTATGCTACAGTTTTACCGGTCTTGGGATAAGGATACGGTTGAGAACCGGATGTACCGCGAGTATGTCCCGGTATGGTGGGATGCTGCGAATAGGGAGGTATGGGATGCCAAGATAGATCCAGCCACACGGAAGGGTGACAAGGATCATGAGGCATGGAATATCGGCGTGGCCGAGGGGAGTGTTGGATTGCGATTACCATGATGGCATGTTGTGGCTGACGATGGTCGATAGCTGAATGCGAGTGAATCAATGAATTGGTAAATGATATTTGTTAACCTTTGTGGCGGTGCTGGTGAGAATTATTGCATCATTTATATTGGTACGGGATCGATTGGATTTTGGTTCTGGTAGTGCTGCTGGTGCTGATTGTGGTGCTGGTTGTGCTGCTGGTGGTGTTGGCGCTGGTGTTGGTGCTAGTGGTGGTGCTGATGGTGGTGGATGATGGTTCTGGTCATGGGTGCCTGCTGGTGCTCACGGTGGTGCTGCCTGTGGTGATGGTGGTGTTTCCGCTGATATTGATGCTGGTGCTGTATGCGGTGATGATGACGGTGATCGTGGTGACGATGGTGCTATATACGTGTTGTTGCATTAGATTATCTTGGTGCTGGACAATAATGCTGTTTCATGAGCGGACCTGCATAAAACCGACCTCAAACGTTTCCAATCCACCAACCTCAAACCACACCATGGCACACAGCAAGCTCATCAAGATCCAGTTTTTGTTGTCCTTGCAGGTGTTGTCCATTTGTAGAATCACGTGTTGAAACGCCTTTACCTCAGGTAGGAAATCGTCCTTGCTGCCTTCATGTCGACGTTCATCGAGATCAGGACCAGCAAATTGTAAATCGTTTGCGCGTGTGGACTTTTCTTCAGCTCCTGTCCCTTTCTGTCCCTGATGATCGATCTTTTTCCTGTTTTCTATTAGTTGATCGTTGAGAGCCCGGCATAGACATTCCAGGTTCAGATTGGTGTCCCCAGCAAACATCGATGAATAAAACAATCTGTCCTTGCAAACACTGCTGTGCAAACGGACCCCAGTCACTTTCCACACCAGGCCTGCGCCAGAGGACTTTCCGATGTTAGGAACTGTGGTTTTGGCCTTGTCCATGCCGTCAATGTTGAGGCTGATGACTCCAAACTTCTCTTGCGCCAGGACGCATTTAACTGCAATGCCATAGTATTACGGCCATCAACAGTAAGTACGGGGTAATGGGAGATGAAAAAGTAAAAGAAACTTACGGTAAAAATACAATTTGCTGGTCCTGATTAATTGCCAATGGTCCTGCAAAGATTATAAAACAAGACAACATCCAAGAATGGTGAGTTCTGCTAGCTTACCTTCCATTCCCGGATAATTTTTTTAGCTTCCACTTCGTCCTTCTTTTCCTGTGTGGCTAGGATCCTGCCAACTATAGTGATGGTGGTGCTGCTGGTTGCGCTGTTGTCGTTGCAAGGGGTAATGCTGGTGATGCTGGTATACGTAGTGAGTTAGCTTTTGTGTTGTTTGAATATATTCTTTTTTGTTTGTGAGGTGTTGTTGTGTCAGCTGGAAACCGTGCAATGAAGAAGACGACACAATGAAGTCAGAGTACTTGTCGTGCCATAGACTGTTAAACTCTAACCATAAGGTCGAAAGCCGATATTTAATATAATAAGACAATGGACAGATAGAGGCAGCTTGGCCCATGCCGGGTGCAAGAGAAAGTGCAAGCCGCACACAATGGGTTTAGGATTATTATGAAAGAAAACTAAGCCGACACGCGCCGTGTCCGTCCTAGCCAGGTTGGCCACCCGGCACTACCCAGGCCCCCCGCAAAGAATAACTAAAACGGGTGGGAGGGAGGGAACACAAAACGAAATTCGAAACCGAGACGAATTGTGAATAAAAGATACTCAAAAACTTCGAAAGCAAGTCCCTAAACTTCAGAAAACACTAGTCTTCCAAATAAAGCTAGAAAAGGGGAAAACGAAGGGTAAATTGGAAATAATAAAACTTAATGTAAAGGCATTAGAAAGCAGCGGCCTTAACGCAAATGAATTACAAGCAGTGCAAAAGAAACCGCCGCAGGAAAAATGAACAAACCGAAAACAGCTTAACCGAAGCCCGGCAGCCGGCTTTGACCGTTATTAATAAAGTTTAACAACGACAAACACGTGCAGTATTTATCCACATTAAACTCTAACCATAAGGTCGAAAGCCGATATTTAATATAATAAGACAATGGACAGATAGAGGCAGCTTGGCCCATGCCGGGTGCAAGAGAAAGTGCAAGCCGCACACAATGGGTTTAGGATTATTATGAAAGAAAACTAAGCCGACACGCGCCGTGTCCGTCCTAGCCAGGTTGGCCACCCGGCACTACCCAGGCCCACCCAGGGCCAAAGTCTCTATCGGTCCCAGTTACTGATCAGACTGCGCTGCTCAAGCATAATTTCCCCTCGCGGAGTGTCAATGTAGCGCTTGAAACAATCCGAAGACCAGCGCCCAGCCCGCATGATCGCCAAATCCGATGCTCCTGCCAACTTCAGCGATTTGGCCCCACCTCGACGAAGAGAAATACCATTGAAGCGAGTCCCATCGTCAATCCCTGCTCGCGCCAAGAGCCTTCGGGCATCCGCAACAAACCGCTCTCTGGTAACTGTAACTCCATCAGCCCATCTGAACATCGCTTGAGCCTTTCCTCTGTTAAGTCCGACCGAAAGACGCGAAGATTCATGCCGCCGAAACCAAAACACAGGAGAAAGGACCATAACATCGAGGTCGGCCAACCAAACGTCCAAACCACCTCGGAACGGGTCGGTCTTGGAACCGTCTAGGTTAATACACAAGAAGCTTTCCTCGCATTCAGTCAAAAGCACGCAATGCATGCGTCTCAAAACTCGAGCATACCGCTTAGGCCCCGAGACAACTAACTCACCAATCCGAAAAAGCCCGAAAACCCCCCATACCATGATAGTACAGAGGACAATAAGATCATGCGCGTCGCGCGGGCCCGTGCCCCCTTTTGCCAAGAGTCCCGTAGCAAAGGTCACCACTGCCTTGAGAAGGTCAACAGTCAGAGTTAAACGATTATCCTTCCCCTTCTTCTTGCTCCTCTTGATCCCGCGCCAACATCGTTCAACATGATAGCTCTTGAGAGGATCAACCTGGCCATGCGCTAAATAATAATTACGAATTCCATACAGATAAACCTTCAGCGTGCCCACCGAGATTTGTCCGATAATATACGTCATAAACAAAACAAGGAGCGCCGGGTCGGGCTCCCACCAGCGAATCTCCCAACCTTCAGTCTCGAAAGTGTCAGCGAAGCTCTTCAGCCGATTGACACCGGACGCATAACTTCTGCTCGTGCGGTACGCCAACCCCCCGTCCAGGAAGCCGACAGCCTCTTCGACTAACCAGCCAGCGGTCTTGGCAGCTGGGTGACCCGCGAGCCAAGAACGAAAGATCCCACGCTCGTCAGAAGGCGCGCCGCCTTTTCCACCTGACCACGAGCCAGAGCATCAACAATATGCAAACGCTCTCTCCCAGCCCTGTAGGCAAGCACACTAATACATCGCTCCGCAAAAAGCCACGAGTAAACATCAAGAATAGCCTGCATGCCGGGCGTGGGCGAATGCGCTTTAGCAATGCACGCACAGGCCGGCGCACAATGACCAACAATACAAAAGCGCACACACCCCGTCATAACATGCATCTCCCATACAGCTTGCAAATAATTGAAGAGCTCTCTTCGCGATGCAGCGTCCTCGCCTGACTCAGCTGTAAACAGTCCCTCATCTTCCTCCCTCCATTCTTCCGACAAAAACGATCCTTGCTCGACTCCATCTGAGACGACAAGCCACGCTCGGCCAAACTGCGAACCCTTGCAACGGTTTGCATCGGCCCAGATGGTCGTACATCTTCCATCGCCTTCCCACAGCAACTTGGCCTGGTTGAATGCGCCGGTGCGCTGCATGTCCGTGATGGAAAAGGCCCCTTCAGTGCACTCCAACAACCTTGCGGCCCAAGCAGCCCCGCTTTGGACCCGACTGCTAGCTCGACCGCCTTTAGATCCCCGACGCAACATGGCCGCATGACATTCATGCATATGTCCGACCAATGGCCTGAGCGACGCAATGACAGTCGCCAACCAGGTTAACAGGCCTTTGAAGGAGGCGTAATCCTCCACCGTCGTCCATGATGCAGCCGCCAGCGCTTCAAGACGCGGGAGGACAATGTCCATCCTCTTGCTCGGCATGAGCACCAACCATCTGACCGTGTCAATGTCCCACCCTAGGAATGAATACTGCTGCCCGCAAAAGACCTCGTGCAGCTCGATGCCTATGCCGCTGAAAAAGTCCTGCAACTTCTGCAATCGCTCTCTGGCCACCTCTCCTCCTTCAGCCTCGGAGACCAGATTGTCAACAAAATTGTCAAAGAGGATCTCTGACCGATCGGGAAGATGCTCGGCGATGATCTTCAAAACAGCCATGAATCTGGCAAATTGTCGCCCGCTGCAACTGCGCCAAATTTACCACAGAGTTCAACAAAGAAATGACGCCGACCCTCATCGTCCCATGCCGCTGAGACCTGCTGATATAAGTCCTCCGCTCTCACACTGAGTTGCCGGTACGCGGTCTTGAATGTCACCGCCAAAAGCGTAACAACGTCGGCCTAGCTTGGCAATATTGGTCATGTGCTGAGCAAACGTGAAATATGTCACTCCCTCATCCATCGCGGGGTGAGGTCATTCACTGAAAGGCCGCGTGGATAAGATGCATGGTTGATATTGCGTATCGCGTCCGACGCGTGGTCCACTTGCTCTTGGGGATAGCAAACTCGTATGCGACGATAGCCTGGTGGGGGCAAGCTGCATTCGGGAAAGGGGGTCTATCAAACGGGCCAATCGCCTTGCCTTCCCCTACTCTCTCCTTCACCGCCCTCCATCTCTTCGCTTCCGCTTCGGCAGTGCCTTGGCGAGAAATAGTCCCTCAAGAACTCTCCCACCCCCCGATACCCCGTGGACTGAGCTGCACACGTATTGCGGAACCATTCCTTCTCTGCTTCGGAAAGCTTCGGGCAACCGTTTTGCCAAAGCGACCAACGCCGGCAGCCTTAGCGTTGTCTTTGTACGTGGCAGCTCACCATCGAATGCCGGAAGCTTGATCTTGGGCCTTGCCGAACCCGGTGTCGTCCCGGAGAACAGCAAGCTCGATAATGTCACGCCCTCTGCCTCGTACTGCACGAAAGTCCGCTAGCAAAATTCCTTCGGCACCTCCGCAGGGGGAGGTATCCCATTGTCTTTCTCCCCTGCCCACCAACAGTGCGTCGTCCAGGGTGCACCCGCCCAGTCGCCGATGCTGCCCGTGCTGCCGTAAGGATCACTTACTCCGGCCTTGATAAAAGCGTCAACGTTGGCCCGGGTGGAGGCTTCTCCCAATGGGATCCACCAGAAGGCAACCACGGGCTGCTGTCGGTGTCTGCGGGCGCATTCAAGCGTAGAACCGGCGGCGTGCACGCCGTTGGCACGTCGGTGAACGCTGCCGGCACTGCCACACTGCCTGTAGCTTTTGAAATGAACACAAACTTGATTAAGGCTCCCATAGCCTCTTCTGCCTCTATTCTGACTCTGCGCCACACCCAAGACTCAAAAAGATTTTGAACATGCATGCAGGAATCGCCAGAGGGAGCCGAAGAAGAAGAGGCCCATGCCGGGGCGCCGCTCAAGCCGAGCGATTGGCGCCTCGGCATGGGCCTTGGCCTTTTCATTCCAGATGCCCCGGAAGAAGAGGAAGGAGAAAGAGAAGGAAAGGGAGAAGAGGGAAAAGAAGGAGGAGAAGAAGAAGAAAGAAAAGGAGGAAGAGAAGAAGGAGGAGAATTAGACGACGACGAAGAAGAAGAAGAAGAAGAAGAAGAAGAAGAAGAAGAAGAAGAAGAAGAAGAAGAAAAGAAGAAAAGAAGAAGAAAAGAGAAGAAAAAGAAGAAGAAGAAGAGAAG
>WBZZ01005344.1:2500-15000 GCA_019918135.1 Paulinella micropora
TCAAACACTCACGCACACACACGCACACGCACTCAGACGCACTCTCTTTCTCTCTTTCACTTCTCTCTCTCTCTCTCTCTCTCTCTCTCTCTCTCTCTCACACACACACACACACACACTCACTCACAGACACACACACCCACACATACACTCTCACTCACAGACTCTCTCTCTCTCTCTCTCTCTCTCTCTCTCTCTCTCCTGATCATTTCCCTTCCGACCTGCCTGGTTCCTTTCTATCTTGATCACTCCCGTGATACCTCTGTCACACAGTCTCCCAGCCTTAATTTAAAATGTTCATCCCATCCTTATTTTATCGTAGCGGACGGTAGCGCTATGTCCATAGTGAAAACATCATCTTACCCACGACAATCAAGTGGCAAAATTGACAAAATTGTGACCTCAGCTTTCTCGACCATTAGACTAAATAGAAGGCGTTTGACCTCAGCTTTCTCGACAGTTAGACTAGAAGGCGTTGGACGAGTCTGAAGGCACCCTGTTTGAAAGCTCAAGACAAGAACGCAAACGATGTATTAATACTCAGTATGTTCGTATTAATATTGTATCTCCAGCTAGTAGTGGTTGAGAAATGTGACTCAGACTCAGCTTCAAAGCGGGATCATTTACAATTTGGCCAATTTAATGTCGTCAGAAATATATTATATATTAATATATATACTGATATATATATATATACTATAATTTAATAATAGTTGAAAAGCTTAGGGCTGTCGATGAAAAAAATCTACTATGATATACCTCTTTGTAATTTAATCATCCAAAAAACCTTTTTTTAAAAAAAATTATTATTTTTTTTAATAAGATATATATATATATATATAATGATTAAATATATATTTATATATATATGTATATATATATTAATAATTAATATATATATATATATATATATCATCTATACAAGATTAATACTTTCAAACTTCAGTTTACTTAATCACTCCAGTGCTTTCTTCTGCTGATTCTGACAACTTCAAGAGTCACTGTCACTGACCGTCTAATCACATAGTAATTAAGGAGGGGCACTGAGGGATCCTGCGGTAATTACTCACTTCTCCTCACCGTTGTAATGCCCCCAACGATAGCTCGTAAAAAGTCGGTAATACAACCAAACACAGTCCTCAAAAGATGAGAATGATGTCTCGTTGTATTAGCTCAGTGAAGCCAAAAAAGGAAAACGGCAACAGACCAGGAATAAAATGGCATCAGGTCCAATCCGGACAAATAATACTGAAAAACAAGCTGGTGCACCTGTCACCAGGAAAAGATACTTTTTACCGGCTATCCGGGGGTGATGCCTCAGTAGTACAGTACCCCCTCCCGATTTTATGATGGAAATAGCATTTTCGTCATACACCTTCTGATTTCTTTCTGCAAATAGTATGCGCTATGGAGTCATGCCACACAGCGCATCGACCCACGGACAGACGCTAAAAGACGATAAATATATCCTCATACGGCACGTCAAAGCGGATTCTCTAGCCTTTCTTGTAAATTTTGAACTCCTTCCCCTCAAAATTTTTTTTCGGCAGTATGTCAAGAACAAACGTACTATTAATAAAATAATACAAGCAACGTGGTGCTGTAGTACGATTCCCCCTTTGATCTCCTTCTTCTTATCATTATCATTATTATTATTATTATTATTATTATTATTATTCACAGGGAGATCGTAAGTACATTGTCTTTTTTAATGACATACCCTTGTATAAGGCGGATATCCTATGATATAGTATTAGGGGGCCAGTCCTAATAGCTATATCCGAAGTCGAGGTGTATGTACCCGACCCTGCGATATACCGACACAAGTAGAGATTGACCGTGCTCAGGTACGACAGTATATAATCTATCGCAAAAAATAATTTAATGAAAGTTTCAGAGAACATTTCATTTTCGAGAACATCATCCCAGGACTTGGAAAGGGTCATACCCGGCCCGGGAACACCATCGCTCAATACACTAGCGATCCCCGTATACGGTGTAGTATCATCGTCGATCGACCTTTCGCACTCGTATGTTGCGATCGAATGCCAAGTTATATCACTGAGTCTTTTTAATATTCATATTGATAACTGATGATGCATGATCAAATCATGATACGTCGTGGGCAATCAATCAGTTTATTTGAGACGCATAAAGAAAAATAGTTTCTTTGTCACTGCCTTCGTCGTCTGGCGCGGATTTCTTTGCCTGGTGGAGGACCACCAACAAAAGTCAGATCGAACTTTGACTGTTCGAGAATGTCCCAGATCTTATTAGGGATTCCGCCCAACGATAATTCAAAAGGGACATCAAGCACTCCTCTTGGCAGTGTCTGAATGGTCCACGCAGTGTAATCCTTGTCTCTGGGAGTAATTGTATCATCCCATGTCTCGAGACTTTTTGCGTCTTTATATACTGGCAGATAATGTCTTGCCTTTGGATCCTCAACCGGGTCCATACTTTTCCAGAACTGGAGTATCGGTTGTATTATCTTTGCGGCTGATGATATTTTGAGTGTCCGTGTGACACGCATCTGTCGTGGGACCGCCACGACCCGCATCAAGTATAAGTCTGAGAGAGTGTCATCAGCGACATGTTGTTCCGCTGGTCTCATCAGATAGAAAACATTTTTCACCCATGCGATGGTTGCTATCGCATCGCCTTCCTTCCATCGCTCATGGACAATCTCAACGTTGCCCGCGTTTGGGTCAGTGTCCGTCCCCTCCTCCTCCTGGTGGACGTCCTTTGATCTCATCGACCTCATCGCCTTCCTCGGTTGGTCGTTGATAAGATCATTCCGCGCTCTCCTTAGCTGCGCCTCTGTGATCTTCTCCTTCTTTCCGCTATGCTCTCGCGGAGACTTGGATTGAGTCCCCACCGCGCTTATGCGGTCAGTCTTCTCCTTGCTGTCCACCTCACTCTCCTCCTTCTCAGCTATCGGTGCCCGATAAGCATCGTCTTGGTCTATGCCAGCCTCCTTGTGGATGGGCGGCACCTCTTTGAAATCATCCTTCATCCGTTTTAACGCCTCCTCAACGGATTCATCTTCCAGTAAGAAGGGATCATACTTAATCAGCCTTCTTACATTCACAATTTGCATCTTCCCTCTACCCCTGATCTTGTAATTCAGAGGTCCCGTCTGTTCCATAATCTGATACGGTCCTTTCCAGTGAGTGAACAGCTTAGAGCTGACTCCCTTCGGGACTTGAGGATGGTATAATAGTACAATATCCCCGACCTGGAACTTGATCTGATCCAAGTGCGCTTGTCGCACCCCTTCAGCATCAGTCTTTCGGCGCTCCGCCTCTCTATGCGCCCTGACTATTTGTTCCGCCTCCATCTTCACTCTAAGTCTCATCCCAAACAACTCATCCGCATCCGCCCAAGTGTCTTTTGGGTGAAGGAGCGAAGTCGGGATATCAGGCTCACGCCCATATACTAACTGATGTGGCGAGATTGAGCTCTTCGAGCCTCCTAACGCCGTAGAGGGTAGACAGTTCATTGCAAACGCAAATGATGGTGCTGCCTCGACCCATGCTCTTTGATTCTCCTTCTTCGTGCAATACATCTTTAGCGAGGCTTTGAGGGGTCTGTGTACCCGCTCGATTTTCCCATTTGCTCGCGGGTTATAGGCAGTAACATATTGCCATTTCATCCCGTAAAATTTAGATAGTTTGTCGATGACCTCGCTATTAAAGTCCGAGCCTCGATCAGAACATATCTTTCTTGGTACTCCGATCTGTGAGATGATCCTATCGATCAGCGCCTCGGCCGTCGTCTTGCCGGTAACGTCTTTGACAGGGATGATCCACACATAGTTGGTGGCTCTGTCAATAGCCGTAAGGAGGTATTTGTAACCATCCTTCGATTCTGGGAAAGGTCCCACATGATCAATGTGTATAAACTCAAACATCCCCGCATGAAGAGGAAATTCGCCAATCAGGCCGAAATTTGCCTTCAGTGGTGTTTTGTTTATCTTGCACGGGATGCATGCATCCACCGCCTGATCTATCTCCTCCTTCATCTTCTTCCACCAGAATCGCCTCGCTACGAACATATGAGTTCGTTGTCGACCCGGATGCGCCAAAAGTGGGCAATTGTGGGCTGCGACAAATATAAATCGTCTCAGACTCTCCGGTACCCAAAGGGTCCATTTGTCCGGCTGTGACGCATAGCGACCGTGAAGGCCCTTGTACCACAGTAGACCATCTCTCCATCCCATCTCCTTCATCTGATCTTTTATCGCTTTCGTCATCCGTAGCTCATCCGGGTTCTGATATAACTGTATCAGTTTTTTAAACTCCGGATCTTGAGCCTGCTGTTGCCTCCATGCGGTAGGCGAGGCTATATGGATAGTACCATCTTCTAGCCGTACCCCGATTCTTTCCGGGTCATCGTCTAGGTCACTTCTCCGCTCTTGAGGAGGCTCCGCATAAACTTCCTGCGTCTCCTCTTCCTCTCTTATGTTCGCCTTCGCATTCTCATATACCTCATAGGACCACTCAGCGTCCTCCTGGGTATGTAGCTCACAACATATCCAGTGATCCGGGCCTTGTGGACTGTACCGTAGACCTGTGCGGTCATATCGGACTCCACTCGCCATCTCCATCGCCTCAATGTGGCTGACCTCATACACCTTGTCAGTGGACAAGTCTTCCATCTCCACCGTGGACACCAACGCCGATACTTTTGAGTTAAACTCTAGCCTAGAGAGGCTATCAGCGACCACATTTCGCTTTCCCGGTAGATGGACCATTGTAAAATCGAAACAAGACAAGAACGCTTGCCACCGCGCCAGCCGTCCAGTCTGTTCATGATTCATCAACCATAACAGGTTATGATGATCAGTTCTGACAGTAAATTGAGGTCCTCCCCACAAATACTCTCTGAGCCTCTTGAGGGCCCATACTACCGCCAACGCCTCTCTTTGCCTTGTGCAATAGTTTCTCTCCGCCGCACACAACTTCCTACTAATAAACATGATTGGGCGTAATTTCTTCTCCTCATCCTCTTGTTGTAATACAGCCCCAATCGCAAACTTAGATGCGTCTGTATCGACTACGAATTGTTTCGTAAAGTCGGGCATCGTTAACACCAGTCCTCCGTCTTTCGGGTCTTTGTAAATGCGATCTTTGAGCGCATGAAACGCTTGCAAAGCCTCTTCGTCCCACTTCTCAAAGTCTCCAAAATCTATCATTTTCTCCACTTTAGCCCGTGTTGCACCCCAATCGGGTATAAACTGGCTATAGTATTGCGCCATCGCAAGGAATGAGTGCAATTCAGTGCGGTTCTTCGGTATCGGTCGATTCATAATCTCCTCCCTCTTCTCTTTGGATATCGAGACTCGATTATGGGAGATCTCGTACCCTAAGTATGTCACACTCGTCTTGGCAAGTTGACACTTCTTTAGATTGCACTTCAGGCCAAAAGCTCCGATGCGCCTGAATATATCGGACAAATGATCGATATGCTCCTCCATTGTGTTAGAGTATACGATAATGTCATCGATATAGCAAAATGCATATTCTCCCGCCTTCTGTCCCCGCCTTCTCATAAAGCCACCGTCAGACAAATCATCGTACTGACTGCTCAACATCTTCTGCATCGCCTTCTGGAAAAGTCCTGGGGCTTGCTTGAGGCCCATCGGAAGCCCTTTCCATTGGTATATTTCCATACCCACCACAAACGCCGTCAGCCATCTGGACTTTTCCTCCAGTGGTATCTGCCAGAAGCCATTCTTAAGGTCAATGACCGAATAGAATTTTGCATTCCGCAGTACTCTCCTTCTTTCTTCTAATGTCGGGAGAGGATTTCTCTCTTCCTCCAGCACCTTGTTAACACGAGCATAGTTAACTGTCAGGCGCCATTCTCCTCCTGGCTTCGGCACTATTCTCGGTTGTGAGACTATTGGAGATGTTGATCTCTCAATAAAGTCCTCATTGAGCAGCTGTCTTGCTAGCTCCTCCGCTATTTTCGCCTCATGTATACTCAAATTCGCCCTTCGTGGTGCCGGTGACGGCTCCGCACCCGGTATTTTGTAAATAACCGCAGTGAAATCTTCAGGCTTGACACCACCTGCATGTGGAGGGTCAAAAATTTCCTTGTTCGCCTCTAATTTGGCTTTTAAAAGCTCCTTCTTCGTCTCCGTGCCTACTCCTTCTTCCAATATTTTCCGCGCCGCCTCTTGAAAATCTTCATCAGACATCTGCTTATGTTGCTTGAGGGGTTCTCTGTCCTCCTCCAAGCCTAAGTCCTCTTCCGAGACATCATCTAGGCCCGTCTTTTCATACGTGACCGTGTCCGGCTCATCATCTTTACCGAGCTCCACCAGCATGTCAATGAGTCTCGCGTATTGCAAAGGAGCTTTACGGGTGTAAAAACCATCAAAGCATGTGAATGCTTGCGGTATCAATTTCAACTTGTCGAGGTCTCTGAGCTTCCGCTTGTATGCACTGCTCTGCTCACGAGTTCCCATACGACAAGCCACCACTAGCTGTTGCTTGCGAGAGGGTACCGGTATAGGATGATCAATAAGCCGGTCCCTTATTTCCTGCGCCCATATCGCCTTCTCATTATATGGCAGGATAATAGTATACGGCTTATTATTTTCAAATAAAGTCCGTAAGCATTTCTTCACTTCAGACAGTGAACGCGGCCACGTGGGCTCGTCACCCCAGAAATCAGTAATAAAACTTTTAATAGTTTCCGGTGGAGTATCCGGGATTCGCCCCGTTCTCCTTGGTACAAACGCCTCCCTTTTTCTTCTCCTACTTTCGCATGGAAACAGTATCCGTTAGTAACATGGACATCTGTTCCTACTCCTTCCGCGAATCTCGCCAACGACGGGCTTCTTTGTGCGACACATATAATCTCCTCCTTTCGCTTCTCGATTAAGTCATCTATAGACTTTTTGTTCCAATGGCATGTCGGAACTGTGACAGTGCACACTTGGGATTCCCAATTGTCGGACGACGAAGGAGCTTTTAAAAGCCAAATTAGAGGCGAACAAGGAAATTTTTGACCCTCCACATGCAGGTGGTGTCAAGCCTGAAGATTTCACTGCGGTTATTTACAAAATACCGGGTGCGGAGCCGTCACCGGCACCACGAAGGGCGAATTTGAGTATACATGAGGCGAAAATAGCGGAGGAGCTAGCAAGACAGCTGCTCAATGAGGACTTTATTGAGAGATCAACATCTCCAATAGTCTCACAACCGAGAATAGTGCCGAAGCCAGGAGGAGAATGGCGCCTGACAGTTAACTATGCTCGTGTTAACAAGGTGCTGGAGGAAGAGAGAAATCCTCTCCCGACATTAGAAGAAAGAAGGAGAGTACTGCGGAACGCAAAATTCTATTCGGTCATTGACCTTAAGAATGGCTTCTGGCAGATACCACTGGAGGAAAAGTCCAGATGGCTGACGGCGTTTGTGGTGGGTATGGAAATATACCAATGGAAAGGGCTTCCGATGGGCCTCAAGCAAGCCCCAGGACTTTTCCAGAAGGCGATGCAGAAGATGTTGAGCAGTCAGTACGATGATTTGTCTGACGGTGGCTTTATGAGAAGGCGGGGACAGAAGGCGGGAGAATATGCATTTTGCTATATCGATGACATTATCGTATACTCTAACACAATGGAGGAGCATATCGATCATTTGTCCGATATATTCAGGCGCATCGGAGCTTTTGGCCTGAAGTGCAATCTAAAGAAGTGTCAACTTGCCAAGACGAGTGTGACATACTTAGGGTACGAGATCTCCCATAATCGAGTCTCGATATCCAAAGAGAAGAGGGAGGAGATTATGAATCGACCGATACCGAAGAACCGCACTGAATTGCACTCATTCCTTGCGATGGCGCAATACTATAGCCAGTTTATACCCGATTGGGGTGCAACACGGGCTAAAGTGGAGAAAATGATAGATTTTGGAGACTTTGAGAAGTGGGACGAAGAGGCTTTGCAAGCGTTTCATGCGCTCAAAGATCGCATTTACAAAGACCCGAAAGACGGAGGACTGGTGTTAACGATGCCCGACTTTACGAAACAATTCGTAGTCGATACAGACGCATCTAAGTTTGCGATTGGGGCTGTATTACAACAAGAGGATGAGGAGAAGAAATTACGCCCAATCATGTTTATTAGTAGGAAGTTGTGTGCGGCGGAGAGAAACTATTGCACAAGGCAAAGAGAGGCGTTGGCGGTAGTATGGGCCCTCAAGAGGCTCAGAGAGTATTTGTGGGGAGGACCTCAATTTACTGTCAGAACTGATCATCATAACCTGTTATGGTTGATGAATCATGAACAGACTGGACGGCTGGCGCGGTGGCAAGCGTTCTTGTCTTGTTTCGATTTTACAATGGTCCATCTACCGGGAAAGCGAAATGTGGTCGCTGATAGCCTCTCTAGGCTAGAGTTTAACTCAAAAGTATCGGCGTTGGTGTCCACGGTGGAGATGGAAGACTTGTCCACTGACAAGGTGTATGAGGTCAGCCACATTGAGGCGATGGAGATGGCGAGTGGAGTCCGATATGACCGCACAGGTCTACGGTACAGTCCACAAGGCCCGGATCACGGGATATGTTGTGAGCTACATACCCAGGAGGACGCTGAGTGGTCCTATGAGGTATATGAGAATGCGAAGGCGAACATAAGAGAGGAAGAGGAGACGCAGGAAGTTTATGCGGAGCCTCCTCAAGAGCGGAGAAGTGACCTAGACGATGACCCGGAAAGAATCGGGGTACGGCTAGAAGATGGTACTATCCATATAGCCTCGCCTACCGCATGGAGGCAACAGCAGGCTCAAGATCCGGAGTTTAAAAACTGATACAGTTATATCAGAACCCGGATGAGCTACGGATGACGAAAGCGATAAAAGATCAGATGAAGGAGATGGGATGGAGAGATGGTCTACTGTGGTACAAGGGCCTTCACGGTCGCTATGCGTCACAGCCGGACAAATGGACCCTTTGGGTACCGGAGAGTCTGAGACGATTTATATTTGTCGCAGCCCACAATTGCCCACTTTTGGCGCATCCGGGTCGACAACGAACTCATATGTTCGTAGCGAGGCGATTCTGGTGGAAGAAGATGAAGGAGGAGATAGATCAGGCGGTGGATGCATGCATCCCGTGCAAGATAAACAAAACACCACTGAAGGCAAATTTCGGCCTGATTGGCGAATTTCCTCTTCATGCGGGGATGTTTGAGTTTATACACATTGATCATGTGGGACCTTTCCCAGAATCGAAGGATGGTTACAAATACCTCCTTACGGCTATTGACAGAGCCACCAACTATGTGTGGATCATCCCTGTCAAAGACGTTACCGGCAAGACGACGGCCGAGGCGCTGATCGATAGGATCATCTCACAGATCGGAGTACCAAGAAAGATATGTTCTGATCGAGGCTCGGACTTTAATAGCGAGGTCATCGACAAACTATCTAAATTTTACGGGATGAAATGGCAATATGTTACTGCCTATAACCCGCGAGCAAATGGGAAAATCGAGCGGGTACACAGACCCCTCAAAGCCTCGCTAAAGATGTATTGCACGAAGAAGGAGAATCAAAGAGCATGGGTCGAGGCAGCACCATCATTTGCGTTTGCAATGAACTGTCTACCCTCTACGGCGTTAGGAGGCTCGAAGAGCTCAATCTCGCCACATCAGTTAGTATATGGGCGTGAGCCTGATATCCCGACTTCGCTCCTTCACCCAAAAGACACTTGGGCGGATGCGGATGAGTTGTTTGGGATGAGACTTAGAGTGAAGATGGAGGCGGAACAAATAGTCAGGGCGCATAGAGAGGCGGAGCGCCGAAAGACTGATGCTGAAGGGGTGCGACAAGCGCACTTGGATCAGATCAAGTTCCAGGTCGGGGATATTGTACTATTATACCATCCTCAAGTCCCGAAGGGAGTCAGCTCTAAGCTGTTCACTCACTGGAAAGGACCGTATCAGATTATGGAACAGACGGGACCTCTGAATTACAAGATCAGGGGTAGAGGGAAGATGCAAATTGTGAATGTAAGAAGGCTGATTAAGTATGATCCCTTCTTACTGGAAGATGAATCCGTTGAGGAGGCGTTAAAACGGATGAAGGATGATTTCAAAGAGGTGCCGCCCATCCACAAGGAGGCTGGCATAGACCAAGACGATGCTTATCGGGCACCGATAGCTGAGAAGGAGGAGAGTGAGGTGGACAGCAAGGAGAAGACTGACCGCATAAGCGCGGTGGGGACTCAATCCAAGTCTCCGCGAGAGCATAGCGGAAAGAAGGAGAAGATCACAGAGGCGCAGCTAAGGAGAGCGCGGAATGATCTTATCAACGACCAACCGAGGAAGGCGATGAGGTCGATGAGATCAAAGGACGTCCACCAGGAGGAGGAGGGGACGGACACTGACCCAAACGCGGGCAACGTTGAGATTGTCCATGAGCGATGGAAGGAAGGCGATGCGATAGCAACCATCGCATGGGTGAAAAATGTTTTCTATCTGATGAGACCAGCGGAACAACATGTCGCTGATGACACTCTCTCAGACTTATACTTGATGCGGGTCGTGGCGGTCCCACGACAGATGCGTGTCACACGGACACTCAAAATATCATCAGCCGCAAAGATAATACAACCGATACTCCAGTTCTGGAAAAGTATGGACCCGGTTGAGGATCCAAAGGCAAGACATTATCTGCCAGTATATAAAGACGCAAAAAGTCTCGAGACATGGGATGATACAATTACTCCCAGAGACAAGGATTACACTGCGTGGACCATTCAGACACTGCCAAGAGGAGTGCTTGATGTCCCTTTTGAATTATCGTTGGGCGGAATCCCTAATAAGATCTGGGACATTCTCGAACAGTCAAAGTTCGATCTGACTTTTGTTGGTGGTCCTCCACCAGGCAAAGAAATCCGCGCCAGACGACGAAGGCAGTGACAAAGAAACTATTTTTCTTTATGCGTCTCAAATAAACTGATTGATTGCCCACGACGTATCATGATTTGATCATGCATCATCAGTTATCAATATGAATATTAAAAAGACTCAGTGATATAACTTGGCATTCGATCGCAACATACGAGTGCGAAAGGTCGATCGACGATGATACTACACCGTATACGGGGATCGCTAGTGTATTGAGCGATGGTGTTCCCGGCCGGGTATGACCCTTTCCAAGTCCTGGGATGATGTTCTCGAAAATGAAATGTTCTCTGAAACTTTCATTAAATTATTTTTTGCGATAGATTATATACTGTCGTACCTGAGCACGGTCAATCTCTACTTGTGTCGGTATATCGCAGGGTCGGGTACATACACCTCGACTTCGGATATAGCTATTAGGACTGGCCCCCTAATACTATATCATAGGATATCCGCCTTATACAAGGGTATGTCATTAAAAAAGACAATGTACTTACGATCTCCCTGTGAATAATAATAATAATAATAATAATAATAATGATAATGATAAGAAGAAGGAGATCAAAGGGGGAATCGTACTACAGCACCACGTTGCTTGTATTTTTTTATTAATAGTACGTTTGTTCTTGACATACTGCCGAAAAAAAATTTTGAGGGGAAGGAGTTCAAAATTTACAAGAAAGGCTAGAGAATCCGCTTTGACGTGCCGTATGAGGATATATTTATCGTCTTTTAGCGTCTATCCGTGGGTCGATGCGCTGTGTGGCATGACTCCATAGCGCATACTATTTGCAGAAAGAAATCAGAAGGTGTATGACGAAAATGCTATTTCCATCATAAAATCGGGGGTACTGTACTACTGAGGCATCACCCCCGGATAGCCGGTAAAAAGTATCTTTTCCTGGTGACAGGTGCACCAGCTTGTTTTTCAGTATTATTTGTCCGGATTGGACCTGATGCCATTTTATTCCTGGTCTGTTGCCGTTTTCCTTTTTTTTGGCTTCACTGAGCTAATATAACGAGACATCATTCTCATCTTTTGAGGACTGTGTTTGGTTGTATTACCGACTTTTTACGAGCTATCGTTGGGGGCATTACAACGGTGAGGAGAAGTGAGTAATTACCGCAGGATCCCTCAGTGCCCCTCCTTAATTACTATGTGATTAGACGGTCAGTGACAGTGACTCTTGAAGTTGTCAGAATCAGCAGAAGAAAGCACTGGAGTGATTAAGTAAACTGAAGTTTGAAAGTATTAATCTTGTATAGATGATATATATATATATATATATTAATTATTAATATATATATACATATATATATAAATATATATTTAATCATTATATATATATATCTTATTAAAAAATAATAATTTTTTAAAAAAAAAGGTTTTTTGGATGATTAAATTACAAAGAGGTATATCATAGTAGATTTTTTTCATCGACAGCCCTAAGCTTTTCAACTATTATTAAATTATAGTATATATATATATCAGTATATATATTAATATATAATATATTTCTGACGACATTAAATTGGCCAAATTGTAAATGATCCCGCTTTGAAGCTGAGTCTGAGTCAC
>WBZZ01005344.1:25000-38706 GCA_019918135.1 Paulinella micropora
CCAGACTGAGTGCTCTTGACTCCACTACATCACCATATTCATATGTATAGGTGTGAGTGAGTGAGTGAGTGAGTGAGTGAGTGTGAGTGAGTGAGTGAGTGTGAGTGAGTGAGTGTGAGTGAGTGTGAGTGAGTGTGAGTGAGTGTGAGTGAGTGAGTGAGTGAGTGAGTATACATGCGTGCATGTATATGCATATGTGTACATAGCTTGAAGTCACACTCAGTGTCCTTGACCCCCACTACATGATTTATACACATGAAGTCAACATGAAAGGGTTAGATAGAGAGAGAGAGAGAGAGAGAGAGAGAGAGAGAGAGATAACATGGCTAGCCATTCCACCGCAGCCACCTATATATATATATATATATATATATATATATAGAGAGAGAGAGAGAGAGAGAGAGAGAGAGACAGAGAGACAGTCCAACACGTTGTGAAATTCTTCATACCTATGAGAAGTTGCTATTTCTTAAGTACAACGAACAGTGACTTCAAGCGCTTGGATCCTGAAGGAGGCGTGGGATGACGGTGATGATGTGGCCGCAGGTGGTTGGCTACTTGCCGGGTTGGGCGAGTCCGGTTTTGACTCGTCGTCGTCGTCGTCTTGTCTCCGGTACGGAGTCGGCGGTCTGGTGTTACAGGCTGCCTTTGGGACCTTAGGTGGAGTAGGTGCAGGCTGCGCGCTTGCAGTACTCTGTGTAGCGGGTGTCGGAGCGGGGACTGATCCCGAAGTGTTGGTAGGCGTGGGGCCCGAACTAGAGCTCGAACTACTAGAGCTCGAACTGCTAGAGCTGGCGCCGGAAGTTGGCCGTGGGGAGAATACAGCGTCGTCGAGCATTTCGACGTCGATCGGGAAGTCGCTGGATCCTGGCTGTCCGGGCTGTCCTTCCGGGATCATGCACACGTCGAATCCAGGGTCGATGAACATCCCTTGGGGGAAGCCAATGCGGTAGTGTCCACGTGTTTCCACTGGATTCAGCGTATGGATCGGGAGGGGCAGGTTCAGAAGTGCCTCGGCTTGAAGATCCGACTGAGACATCTTCATTTCGCAATAGAACTCGCGGAGACGTTCCGTAGTTTCAGTTGCCTTCAGATTGATCCAGCGGCCCGTGTTTGTATGTTGATCCACCGGTAGTGCCGATTCTGCGTTCCTCGGCGCCCATCTCCAGATGTGGGGATTGGGGTGATAGTTTGTCCGTCTGCGAATGCATGGGGCGCCAGAAGGATAACCTTTCAAACGTTGTTCTCGCGAGTACGGGTTGACCATGTCATAGTCGCAGGGGAAGGTGCCCGGAGGATGGTGGACTACGTAGATTTCGCGGCTGAAGCGCTTGCCGGTCTGGCTGGCAATAAGATAAATAGCGATTTGAGCTATAATCCACTCCACGTTGTCGTATCGCTTCCAGTAACATGTAGTGGGCCATTTTATGTGGGAGGCGTCTGGATTCTGTGGATCGATCCAGTTTGGGCACTGTTGAAGGTAGTTGGTAAGGTTTCTGCTGTTTCGGCCTCCTAGTGACCATGTACCTTCCTTGACTGTTATTCCTCGCGTTAATCCCTGCCAATTGTGTTGGAGGATATTGTCGAAGAACTCTTCGTCACGCTTATTCATGTAGTAGATGGACAGGGAGCTATGGTTGAAATAGTTCCGCGGGAGGTCGACCGTGCAAAGGCAGCTGCGTTCGCGCACTAATACATTTTGGATGTCGTAGTAAAAGTCCGTCGCAGTGATCTTCAGCCATATGGGATCAATGCAAGGGAGTCGGTGCAAGTAGTGCTGAAGTGCGAAACAGCGTTGTCGTGTTGGTAACTTGAACGAGTAGCGTTGGTATGATGCGGTGTCAAATCCCGGAGCCATGGTGTATTGGCCTGTAGACGGAGTTTCCATGCAACTCCACGGGAAAAGCAACTCAGCTTCAGAAAGCGCGTCCATAATGGTGTTTCGGGGTGCTGTTCTCGGGATGTTACCGACAATGAGTCCCAAGTACGATGACGCTTTGTATCCCAAGGTCGGTCCTGATGATGCACCATACCGGTGTGGAAATAGTCCACGTTTCCGGTGGGCTCCACGTGGCAGCCAACGAGGGCTGTACACAGGAGTTACGCAGTACTTCGTCCATGTGCCGGGCCAAAATGGAAGATGGTGGCCTTCAAAGGGGATTTCAAAAATTCATGCATCGTGCTTGCGCCTTTCGGATGATTGAGGATCTTTTCCACAGCCTCCTTTGTGAGTACTTCCTGAACCACTGTTTCGTCCTGAAGGAGGCGTTGGCGTACGCGTTTAACTCTGATTAGGCAGAGGGCTTCCGTGTTGACGACGCCGTGTCTTGCAATCGTGCCGCCGTGGATAAGACCCATTCCCAACGTGAAGTCGGAGAATGTTGAATGGTCCATCTCATGAGGTATGTTGCGAGGAGGCCAGTAGCGTTGCATGAGGAGCGTAGGTTTGTCACGACTGAGGCCGTACGTGGCATCTCCGAATTCGATGTCAGAGCCACCCCAAGGAGTGTTCCCATACATCTGGCGCGTAAGTAGATTTGACTCTCGCGGGTGCGAGGAGGCGCCGTAGTGGACGACGAGCTCGATGTCGAGTTCGAGGACGAACTTGAAGTTGTGCTCGAAGTTGTGCTCGAAGTTGTGCTCGAAGTTGTGCTCGAAGTTGTGCTCGATGATGAGCTTGCTGATGAGCTTGACGATGAGCTTGCTGCCGAGCTTGACGAGGCGCTCGTGGACGAACTCGAGGATGAACTCGAAGCCGGGTTCGGTGCTGCAGTCCATGGGAGAAAAGTTCGCGCCAGGAGCGGGTGTGCGATAAAGTTGTAGTCGTCCGTGTACGAGAAGACCATCTGCTCCGCACATCTCCAGTGGATGTCAGTTTCCGGTGGCGGGATTCGGTAAGTCCCACGGGAGTTTTCTGACGTGCGCAGCAACGATCGTTCCACTCGAGGGTAGCTATAGTCCCAACCGTCGCGTCTTTCTGGAGTGACGTTGTCGGGCCATAGTTCTTGGCTAGTGATCATTTGTTCCGGGACCCAATAACCGAGGTGTGGATATCTGGGGTATGTGCCCACGAAGCAAACGGATCCCATGGTCGGGAAGTAGTTCTCGTATACTTCCTTGACGATCCACAGGTCCTCGTCCGTAGTAGAGGCTTTTTCCTCTTCTTTGCGTTCGGGGATACAGCTTGGAGGTATCCATACGAATGGTATCGGTCGGACCTCCTTATACGTCTGTTGTGGGGTCTGGCCCGCGCGTAGAGTGGGGACTGGAGTCAGGACTTCAGAAGTTGAAAGGGATCTCCGATTGCACGACGGGCGTTTGGTGTCATTGGCGGTGCTTCGAATCCCGCGAGTCTGCGGCTTGGGTATTCGTGTAGGTGGCCGCGTCCGACATTGGGGGACACGTTTGCAACCCGGGACGGCCTAGTGGCCCTCCGTAGTCGGATGATTATGCCAATGTGCTGAACACTTCCTATGGGGGATGGCTCGGCTGCCTCGGCTGCCTGGGGTTCGGGGTCCGGGGCCGGAGCACGTGCTTCGGTCTGGAGCGGCAATCGAGTGATCCCTGACCCTGTTTGAGGTCACGAGCAAGGCCGTCGCTTATTGGTCTTGCCTGCATACAATCTGCGATCGCAGGCGCCGCCACTCGTAGTGCTGATGACGACGACGATGACGAAGACTGAGCTTGAGGGAGCGCCAAAAAGGCGGCCTAGTCAAAGTCGGAGCAGGCGGCACTGACGATGATGATGACGATGATGATGATGATGATGATGATGATGATGATGCCAGATAGATCAAGGAGCGTCTCCTATTCGAAGGCTTGCCTCGAAGTTGAGCGAGGTATTGTCGTGCCAGTGCATCTTCCCTTTTCCAAGCTGATAGATGCCAAGGGCTAACTCCAATCTGAGAGGCATTCGGTATATTTCCCACTTGAGAGGGAGGCGTGTCTTTCCATCCCTGGGCCGATCCACTCGTGGAAGGCGTGGCTGTCCCAGCAGCTGAAGCTGGAGACTCTTCTGGAGTTGGGGATGCCTCCAGTTTCTGTCGTTTGGGAGGAGTACCCGGTCTCTTCGATTCCAAATTTCCGCCTCGGGCGCGATGGGTGATGTGTTGAGTTTGCGAGGGCGTAGGATGGCTGGCTTGGCTCTCGCTGTCCCGTTCGCTCTCGTTTTCGACCACTTCGACTGTCAGTTCGACTTCTTCTTCGTTTTCTTCAGAATCTACGTCGTCGTAGCCTTCTTCGTCGTCCTCAGCTGCTTCTTCGTCTTGCTCCTCGACCTCCTCGACCTCTTCACTGGCCTCTTCGTCTTCGTCTTCATCCTCTTCTTCCTTGCGATCCGGCCATCCGACGTTGCCGTCGCAAGGTCTTCTTTTACGTGAAGACATGAACAGGTTGACTTGGCGGCCATAGAGGTGGGCGTTCGAAGTGGACAGAAGGTCGTGGGAGTTCGAAGGGAGCTGTAGTTTGGGACGGCGGTCGATGATTTTGTTGAATTTGACTATCGGGTAGGACGTCTCTTTCGCCAACGTTGCAGGGCGAAAGTCGTAGCTAACCGTAGCAAGTTGTAAATCACCGACTTGAAATGGCGTCTCGAAGAGATGGAACTCCGTCTCGTAGACGATTTGCTTGGAAGGCGGCTTCAGGGGCATGTATGGGCCGAATCGCTTGCGCGTCGTCAATGGAGATGTTGAGCTGGGCCGAAACCTCGTTGGCAAGAAGCAGGTTCATACCTTCGGGGAGGTGGCTCGAGATATATATCGTGATGGCATGAAGCGGAGACGTCGGTGTGGCCGAGACGAAAAGTTCAATGCATTCAGAAAGAGTAGCATCAACACCCACAGATGAGCGTGCGTCGACGGGTGGGAGCGACACGATCTCAAGTCCTTGGTGTATTACCCAGTCGAGGAGGGCTACGCCTTTGCAGTTGCAGGCCGAGTCTAGAACGCATGTAGTCTTACCGATGATGTCTTCTTCCGGGGACGGGCGCAATGATTTGCGTACGTATATATTCCCGCAGACGACGGTCGGGGTCGTAGAAATGCGGAGTAGACGTCGTGACTCCTGAGACGCCGCGCGCGTCGTCATGTGGAAAGCCCGTGGCTGCTTTCGCGTGGCGGCCGAGGATGGCTTCCAGTTGCAATGCTTGCCTTCATCCTGACAACGCTGTTGTCGCAGCTTGCATTGTTCAAGCGAGTGCTTCGGGGTCTGATTCGGCTTGAGGAACTGGTTATGTTCCTTGCAGTAGGAGCATGGAATCCCGGTGAAGGGTGGACGCTTTGGGGAGGTCGGGGCGGACTTGGTGGCGGCCGTAACGATCGACGATTTCTTCGAAGGGATGGCAATCGCATTCGCCTTGGTGAAGGGTGGGCGTGTTGCCGTCTTCTTCGTAGTCGGGGCTGGCTTGTCCGTCTTAGTCCGCTTGCTGGGGCGTTCACGATCCGGTGATGCAGCCGGTTGAGCCATCGACATGGCTTCAGCCTTGCGCTTCTGACGGGGAGGGCGTTTGTTTTCCTTGTTTTCCTGCTGCGTCCTACGCGGTTTCTTCTGACGAGTGTCGACCTTGACAGTTGAATCACGGGAGAAGGTGGAAGGCGTCGGACGAGGAGGGCGCTCCCGTAGTCGCTTGTATGTGGCGGCTGACGAGGGCTTCGTAGTACTTTCCATCCAGGGCCAATATTCTTCCATGCAGTGGAGATCGAGGGAGTTGGTCCAGGGCAGAAGGTCAGTGAGATCGCGGGGCCATGCAACACCAATTGCATTAAATATCTCGGCGGCGTACAGGGTCCATCGCTCTCGTTCCATGGGCGTAAGCATCCGAGACACATCGCGGACTTGATTGAAGTCGGCTGTCAGATAGCCAGCTGCCTGGGCCGTCTCGTAGCTTGTGATGCAACAATTTACATACCCTGCGAGGCTTTCCCTCTTGAAGCGTCGAAGTTTGAGGGCTTGCATAGCTGGTCGCTTCGTGTCTCCCTTATCCATTCGTCCCTTGAACAGCTCCATGAAATATTCCATGAGCATGTACGGGATGATGCTCCAGACGCGGGTGCGTTCGTCAGTAACACGAATGTACCGAGTCCAGTACGCGTCCATGAGAGCCATTGCGGGCTTATCTCCCCACTTGTTTACTGTGTCGATGATGCGGTTGCATGCCAACAGCATTGACAAGGTCAACTGTAAGTTGAATGCAAGTTCGCGGGCTTGAGTAGCAACGTCATATCCCGGCGCGGTGGCCGGGCGGGTCAACACGAAGAGAGATCGGACTCGGGCCATCATATGCAGCGTGCGGGGTGGAACACCTGCAAAGGTGGACGATCGCAGAACTCTTCCTGTCGACATTGCTGACGAGGATTCATTGCCTGAGGATGGCGGGGATGGTGTAGCCGTCCCCGGAGGGCCATTCTCCGTCGAAGGGGCCGGTGGCTGAGTCGCAATCGTCGTACCAGACGATGGATCAGGTGACGAACCTGCAGGCGAGCTCGATGTTGAGCTCGATGCCGGGCTTGAAGGTCAGCTTGATGACGAGCTCGCGGGAGCCGGAGTCGCCACTGTTGCATTACCGGTTGTTGCAGTCACAGGGGCTCCACCTTGGTCCTCCACGGGAGGGTTCGTACCACCAGCGAGCAGGGTCGAGTCAGCTTCTTCCGCAACGGAGAAGAGAGGGCTCAGTGTGATTCTACTACCTTGCATTTTTGTACCCAGCGAGATGCGAGGCGTTGGGCGTGCCGGCGTCAATTTAGCGAGGGTTGAACCTGACGAATCAGTCGGAGTTGCTGTCAATGGAGCAAAAGCCGGTCTGGGTCCAAAAGAGCCAATTATCGGTCGAAATGGTGACGTGAAAGCTGAGTCAGTCATGGACAGTGTTCGATTGACCGATGGGGCAGGTGGGCGAGATGCCACGATGGATGCCAGCGATGGATGCGGTTCACGCCGGGGCAGGGGTGTCGCTCCACTTGCTAGACTTTCAGGGTGGGCAAACGGACCGACAGGGGTGATAGGAGGTACCCTACCAATGGGGGCCATTGCTGTTGCACCCGCGGGCATCGTAACTAGAGTAAAGGCCAACGATGGGGTAGCTACAGGGGGCGATGTTGCGGCCGTTGATGGTGCAGCTGGAGCAGTGGGGCTCGTTGATGGGTGAGTCAGCGGTGTAGGTCCCGGAAGAATACTTCCCAGGGCTATTGCTGGCATCGAACCAATCAGGGTCGATGGGGGCACGATAACTGGAGTGCTTGCAGGGGCTGGGAGTATCAATCCATGAAGTGATCCAGGTACTCCAGGCATCGAAGTCGAAATAGGTAAATGATTAACATATACCTCGAGAGGGATGAGAGTACCCACTTGGTTCCAGAGAGCCTCCTGTTGAGCTGCAGAGCCTGTAGGTCCCAGATACTCCTGGTAGATGTCGTGGGCCGTCACGTTGGGATTGCACATCAGCGTGAGGGATGGTGTCGGTACCAATTGTAGATGAAGCAACTTTGTTTGCTTGTCCTTGATTGCCTTGAGTAGAACGTTCCTGTATTCGCCAGAGTAGTTGGTGAATAAGTCCTCTTTGAACTGCGTTGATTGCGTCCACGAGAGGTCCGTAGTGAGAGGAGTAGACTTTCCTTCCTCTACTTCCTTCAGAAACTTCTTTTCAAAGGGCAGAAGACCATGGTAGACGCCCAATATGGTGAAAGGGTCCAAGCATTTCCTCTTGTGCTCCCGAATACGCGACAGGGGATCGTCGTGGCGCGAGTTGGTGAACATTCCACGTTACCAGGGGTGGGCCAGGTAGTGTTGGTACACTTGTAGAGCACGATGAGCAGCAAAGAGGGCGATCTTGCTGGGTGACAAGGGGGTGACCCTAACACAAACAAAACCAGAAACATACTGTGTTGGTCGACTGCATAGAGTGTGGAAGAACAGAAATACGACACAAAAATGCAAAGACAGGTGAACGATCTGTCTCACATATGTGGTTTTTGATGACCTCTGATCTTCAACGTTCGTTCAGTAGTACCTTCCTTGTAGGAGGTGCTTTCAAATCGATCTGTCGACAGAGCACACAAAACTCGTGTGTGCAGTTTCCACTTGAAAGGAAAATTCGAATTGTGAGTTTGGATACAACACCCAGGGATAATTACACAACGAACTCTTATTAAAAGGCTCTATGGCTGCAAACAGCCCTAACTCCCGGGCTTAAGAGTAGGTGAAATACTAGTAAATAGCTGAGAGGTCATTTCGTTTATTTACGTTGATTTTCTACTGATTTGCAGACTTGGTTTGCAAAGTACGATCTTGGTTGAACGTAGATTGTGAGTAGCTGTTAGACACGTGACGACACTTGAAGTTAAATGTACAAATTGTACTTGAAGGTGGCTTCAAGTTCAAGTAATTGGTTGGAGTTCAAGTGGAAGTCTGAGATTTTCATTTGGGAAATCTCTCTCTAAGTCATTAACGTGAAAACCTAGATTGTCACGCGGCGGCAAAAATGATTTTTCGATTCTCTTGACTGTGTTCCCAAAATTCACTGTAAATTGTGGTTTTCGGAAATCGTGGAAAAATGCGATGGAAAAGGGGAAAATGACAATTGCTGTAAAAACGTTGATTAAATCGTTTGAAGTCATTCCTGGACGAAATCGAAAGCTAGTTAGTGAAGTCGAAAAGTCGTGCAGAGGAGAATCTAACGGATCGGTCAAAAACAGTTGTAGGCATCACCCCCCGGATAGCCGGTAAAAAATACCTTTTCCTGGTGACAGGTGCACCAGCTTGTTCAAGTTTTCAGTATTATTTGTCCGGATTGGACCTGATGCAATTTTATTCTTGGTCTGTTGCCGTTTTCCTTTTTGGCTTCACTGAGCTAATACAACGAGACATCATTCTCATTCTTGAGGACTGTGTTTGGTTGTATTACCGACTTTTTACGAGCTATCGTTGGGGGCATTACATTTGGAGTCCACATCACTAGGGTGATTTCTTTCTGCTTTGCCACACAGGCAACAGAGTGAATTTTCACTGACCTGTCTCACACGGGGACGTCAGACGAAAACAAATACTCCAACACAGCTCCCTCATAACTCTTTCACAAAACAAATAATTTGATTGGTCTCAAGCAGGTGTCTCGTACCCTCTAGCCCAATCAGTATCTGTGTGCTCACAAGGAGACATCAGATACAAACTCTCTGTCGTTCTTGCTGTTCTCACACAGAGACCAAGAAGAAGGAGGTGGACAGAAGAGTGAAGGAACACACACAAAACACAAACCAGCATAGGGACAGGAGCACGACACTACCCTTCTAGTTTGCCAGTGCATTTATCTGCATTATCTCACACATACGTCAGAGTATTTTTGCAAATCTCTGATCGTTTTCTAAAGGTAGGTCTGAGAACCTATCCGACCGACTGTCGACTTCTCAAGGAGAGCTTTTCTAGCTTCTCTATTACTATCTGTGTGTAGGTCCAAGTGCCTCATACTAGATACAATATAGAAAAGGAGGAGAAAGTAATTCTGAGTAAGGAGAACAAGAAATCTGAGAAAGTCTCAAAGACTGTTTTTCTCAAACAAAAACAAACATACAAACAGTGTTTCATAGAGGACAGGGAATCTCACTCTACCCTCTCTATTAGTCAATCGACTGAAGGAGGAACAGAACACAAACGAACAAAAACCAAACATAGGAGCTGAAACTGTCCTCCTGTTGATCACTACTACGACATCATGTCGACAGAGACCGCCGAAGTGAGTGAATTCTCGGAGGCAGAACAAAGAAGAGAGGAAGAAGAAGCAGGAGGAGGAGGAGGAAGAGGACTGAATGAAGGAGGAGGAGGAGGATTGAATGAAGGAGGAGATGAAGGAGTAGGAGGAGGAGTAGAAGAGGGCTGGGATGATGAAGGAAGATATGGAGGAGACGAAGATGAAGGAGTATTTGAACCAGAAGAGACGGGAGGAGGAGGAGCATATGGTAATCCCTTACCACCTGCCTACACGAAAGGAGGAGGACGAAAAATGATAGACTTGATTCATAGTGATGGAGAGGAGATCACAGTGGAGGAACAACAGTGGGTGCAAGACCACTATGACCTCACTAAAGAAGAGTTTGATAACAAGATGGGGGTAGAGAAGGACACCTATGTGTGGATCCCTAGGATCAAAGAAGAGAGAAAAGTCGTGCTAAAAAGGATGTCTATATCTTATTATCAAACACAGCACAGCTCCTCTGCAAACTGGTCTCTGATCCAGAAGAGAGAAAGAAGATACAGCATATCAAGTTTGGGGACACACACACCCACCTTGAATTACTCGATGCTATCTTTGGGGTGTACACTCAAACCCTGATTTGGGAACGTACATACGGCCCACGATGTGAGGGTTACCTCCAGTACACAAACCCAAGAGCAACGGCCAGATTCCTCGCGACTGGTCAGGAGGCAGTCGATGTAACAAAAATGAAGACCAATCTGGGTTCGAAAAACTCGAGTGGCATATTTCATTTTTTACCATGGAAATAAAGGCCTTGGAGGAGGGGAAGGCAGAGATGGAAAAAAGCATTAAGGCAGCAGGAGAAACTCATCCTGTGATTGATGAGTTAGAGAAAACCGACAGAGTTCTGACCAAGATCAGACTGTTGATGGGTGCGTTACTGCACAAGGAGGCATGGAAGAGATGGATTCCTACCAATGATCACTCTGTCCTTAAATCACTTAGTAACGCACCACCGGTCGCCAACAAAGCAGGTGTTGACCAATATGTGGAGAAATATAATTTTCTCAGATCTGCTTTCTGAATTGGTGGCCTTTATCACTCATGCTCAAAAGCTGGTGATATCTGAGAAGAAGAAGGCGAAAGAGAATGAGGAGTTCGAGAAGACGATGAGACTGGAAAGAATGAAAGCAAAAGTGAGTGGTGCAAAGACACACCCTCCGACATATTTGACCCCACCAGCTGCTGCCCCACCAGCCCCTGCACCCTCGGGCTCAACTACGGTGGTGGTCACAAACACGGAGAAGAAGGACAGACAGAACATCATGAACGCCTTCAAGGGGAAGAAAGGAGGAGTGGCAAGTCTCATGCTATATGCCAAGACGAGCTCAGACAAAGACTCTGATGCTTCGCTTTTGAGCAAGCTCAAAGAGAGCAAGGCCTGCATGAAGGCTTTTCCTTGCGACGAAACGCAGGAATACGAGGCCCTTGTTACTGTTTTTGACCAATCTCTAGTCTCGGAGGGATTTGATCTAACACAGTACAAGTTTTTGAGAAAGAAGGAGGAGATTAAGAGAAACAATGCAACAGGCCTAGACGCTCAGTGTGAACTGGCGGTGGCCACACTCATTTCATATTTTCAATCTCATGGATACCAGCATCTCTGCACTGGTACTCTCATAGGATTTGAAATCTTTGAGACAGTGGCGATGAGTTTGAGGAGTGCTGTTGGCTTGGCGACGACCCTTACGGAGGTAGTTTCCTCCTATGGGCTATTCTATGGCCGCAAGTCGATCATCCTCTATTTCTTTTCGGCGTTACACACAGTTAACCCGTAAGCTTACTCAGCTCATACAACAATGCTCGACGTTTAGCTCAGTGAAGTCCAAGAACTTCCTCGAGACACACGTGTTCGAAAATACGGTTCAAAGCGTTGCTCCGGCAGCACTGTTTCAAGAAGTGATGAGTGCATGCTCAAACATGGACTCGCTCACGGAGGCACATACGGCACAGGCAGGCGGTGTACCTGTTGGCGCACAAGCCATGTACACAAACAGAGTTGCCGGTTGGAAGAGACAGAGAGAGCCAGACCTGAAGACCGCATGTTGGAGGTGGTTCGCGGGCTTGCAGTGTAAGGCACAGATGGAGAACAGAGACTGCTCTTTCAATCATGATAGGCAGAACCCTACAGCAAGGGCAAATTTTCTGAGCAGGGCGGAAGGCAAGGAACCGGGCCTTTTCAATATGCTTCAGATTGCCGCTGTGAACGAAGGTTGGTATGCCAATATGTGTGATGATGAGGAGTTACGAGAGGCAATAATTACCTACATGAAGGGGATGAAGGAGAAGGAGGAAAGGGAGAGACAAAAGAACTTAAAGGCCTCTCAAAGAGGACGAGAAGGAGGAGCAGGAGCAGGAGGACGAGGAGGAGGAGGAAGAGGACGAGGACGAGGAACATGGAGAGGAGCCTCGAGGTGGCAGGGAACCCCTCAGAGAGGAAGAGGAGGAGGTCGGGGATATACCCCTTATGGAGGGAGAGCTGTTCGAGCTCCAGCCCCCCCACCCAGAGGAGGAGGAGGCTCGTGGGCAAGCTCCAGCCCAAATTTCGGTCGAGCTCAGGCCTACAACACTGCCTAGGAGACCGATACGTCATCCTACCCGGACACTACTCAAGGTTATCGTTTCGAGGTGGTGGAATGACTGGAGGGGAAGAAGAGAGGAAGGAGAAGACTGTGAAGTTTAACCCTAAAGTCACAGTGCTTTCTAATGCTGTTGTGCAGACTGGGCCAACGCTTCCTCTATGTGAAAACAAAGATGTGGGTACACAGAGACTGCAGCCCCAAGGTAGTCTCATACCCGTTCATACAGCACGGTTACCAATGATAACTGATGCAAATAGGAAGGCGAGACTTGCGATGGAGGCGAGGAGGCCAATGGCACACGTATCGCCTCGGCCAAGCAAACAACCACGAACAGACTCAATGCCTACGGTCGCGGCGGGTGGCGAGCAAAAAGACAATGTGTGTACTCAAGTACCACAAGACAATGTCGCTCAAATAATAAACGCACCAGTACCGCAGAATAATAAAAATGTTAATGAGGTGAAGCAGGAGGAGAAGAAGGAGGAGTTGAAAAACTTAGATACAAGACTCCAAAATTTGGAACGTAAAGTTCTTGTTCTCGCAGCCAATATACACAGGCCCGATGCTCTGTGTTATACGGAACTTTATTGTGAAACATTGAAGACAATATTAAAAGTTTGGTAATGATACGATGGCGAATATTAATATTGTCGGCCGGAAGTTTTTTAATCGATACCGGGACTGGGTGGACGGAAATATGAAAAAGTCAACGGGCACTCTCAAAGGAGTGAGCAGTCGGACGGATATCACGGGAATCATCACACTGACCTTTGAATTGAAATCCGCACGAGTATACCGTATGGACCTCTATGTCGTCCCCGGTTACCACGGGTCAATATTACTATCGTATGACCAATTGGCTACGATGGGGCTGTGATTGATTGCGCCGCACGGCGAGTGATATATGGAGTAAAAAGAGGAGAAGAGAACGATATTGATCCCTTCAACGCTACTGACTCTTATGAGGCTTATGAGCTGAGTCTAGCGACGGATCACAAAAAGATGGCCATCGCACATGAGGCACTTGAGGTGTACGTTCACCCCCATGTCGTAAGACCGGATGAACTGTCCTGGACCGACAATTGGGAATCCCAAGTGTGCACTGTCACAGTTCCGACATGCCATTGGAACAAAAAGTCTATAGATGACTTAATCGAGAAGCGAAAGGAGGAGATTATATGTGTCGCACAAAGAAGCCCGTCGTTGGCGAGATTCGCGGAAGGAGTAGGAACAGATGTCCATGTTACTAACGGATACTGTTTCCATGCGAAAGTAGGAGAAGAAAAAGGGGAGGCGTTTGTACCAAGGAGAACGGGGCGAATCCCGGATACTCCACCGGAAACTATTAAAAGTTTTATTACTGATTTCTGGGGTGACGAGCC
>WBZZ01005345.1:0-5000 GCA_019918135.1 Paulinella micropora
AAAGCGCAAATTTGTTGAGCTTAAAAAACCAGTTCCAAAAAAAAAGCCCAATCCATTAAGATGAAGATTTGGATTCAATTCGACTCTAAGCTTGAGGGCTGCTACGACGCTTCGAATTCAATGATTCACGCTACAAGGACGCATCGACAAATTAACAATTTGAATCCACCAGCAAATCTCTCCTTCCATGAAGCCATCTTCATCTTCATCTTCTTCTTCTTCTTCGTCTTTTTCTTCTTTCTCCTTTCCTCTTCACTCTCACTCTCACTCTCACTCTCACTCTCACTGTCAGACTCACTGTCTGGCCACCTGCCACCCTTCTTCTTCTTCCTCTTCTCCTTCTCCTTCTTCTTCGTCCTCTCCCTCTCCCTCTCCTTCTCCTTCTCCTTCTCTCTCTTTCTCTTTGCTGTTTCTTTCTCTGCCTCTGCCTTCGCCCTTTCTTTCTCTTGCACTGCTAGCAGCTCTTGCATTTCCTTCTTGTATGCTGCGAGAGCATCCCGGACGGCTGCCGCAGTGTCGACAACCTAGCGCATGCAAAGTGAAATCAATGAGCAAGCAATCTTAGTATTACCACCTCGGAAGCGGTCGACGTGCCTGTAGACGTGCCTGTACGGTCTGCGCCGCGGCTGTTTCGGCGCTTCTGAAGACACAATATAATTATATACCAAATGCCGATGCAGAGCCAGCACTGCAGATTATTACCTTCACAAGAAGCGTGATGGGTCTTGGAGGATGTGCTCACAGGCTGAGTCTTGCTCTTGCTTGTACCCTTACCCTTGTTCTTGGACTTAGGAGGCGGCGTTTCCTCCTCGACCTCGCTTGCCGTCTCTTCCTCAGTGGTAGGCTCTGCAAACAATGATTATTACACAAATAATTATAATCGATCGCACTAGGACTGACTGACATAATACCTTCTTTAGCGCTCTTTAAGTTGACCAGGCCACCCTTGTCTTTCTGCTCAACCTGCAATGATGTGTGAGTGGACGGGAGGCGGGGGGGGGGGGGGGGGGGGGTTACCGTAAAGTCACTGTTTTCCTTGTGTTAAGTGATGATTTTACTGATGTTAGTGTAGAATTAAATGTAAAAGCAGCGCAGACGATAGAAATAACGAAATCCCCACGTTGTGATCAAGGGACGTTGATTTGAACATGAAAAAATAGTGGAAATATGTGATTTTTACGTACAAAATACCGGTTCCGGCAGGTAGGAAAAGGTAAAGTCCCAGCAGTTTCCGATTAGTGAAAACATGTTTTTATTTCATTTTCAGATGATTTACACTCCGGAAACCGGTTCTACATCATTCCCATGATGCTTTGAAAAAATCAGCTTTTTCCTTGAATTTATTGCTTTAGTACTACCTCCCTCCTAGTTGTGTGAATTTATTGCTTTAGTACTACTGTAACTACTACTACTACTATTAGTATTACTACTACTATTGCTACTTCTACTACTGCTACTGCTACTACTACTACTACTACTACTACTACTACTACTACTAGTAGTACTACTTTGAGTTGTATTAATAATATTGTAGTGTGCTGGTGTTATAATCATAGTACATTACATAATCTTCAAGTGCCATTGTCACTGAGGCCGGGCTTAAAAGTCAAATATTAATATTAGATTTAAATCATGACAACAACTATCAAGAATTCAAATTAGTTTAATTTAACTGTAACCTTTAGTAAATATTATTATATATTTAATTCAAATTAAATAGCATCCGTTGACTTTGACAATTAAATGTCGACGTCCTCAGCACTGTACCTTGATTAGTCAGTAATTTAGTGAATAGGTAATTTCCTGGGTAATTTCCTAGGTAATTGAAATTCAAAAATTTAAATTTGTATTTAAATTTAAATTAACTATTATTATTATTATTATTATTATTATTATTATTTGCGCTAGCAGTCTCTAAACAATTGCGTTTGGGTTCTTACGCTTACGGAAACAAATCGTAGCCGATCGGATTAATAATATGATAGTTGACTTTGACATTTGAATATCATCAGCACTATAATTAATCATGTAATAGCATATGTAATTTCCTAAATAATTTCCTCAATTTGAAATTCAAAAATTTGAATTTGATTTTTTTATTATTAAAATCATTTGCGTTAGCCCTCTAAACATTTGCGTTTGGGTTCTTAAGCTTACGAAAACAAACCGTGGCCGATCGGACCTTTTTGTTATTTATAGTAAATAAAATCAAGTAGGTAATTTCCCCGGGAAGCTAACAAAATTTTGACAAATTACCAGGGTAACTGTCAGTGAATGCTTTTATGTGAAATATGCATAAAAATGATTCCCTTACTTACTTCGGATGAGTTTCCTGGGGTACAAACTGAGACTTCCTGTCCTTGCAGGAAATATCCAAACACTCACTAGACAGACTGTGCAAACACTTACTGTTTAATTTTTACAAGAAAATACTAAGTCAAAAAAAGATACAAAACGTTTTTTGCTTTCTGCAATCAAAGTTCTGGTCTGAAAGCTGTGTAACTTACGCAAATTCCCATCTTGACTTTTTAACAGTTGTCATTTGGGACCAGAATCGATGAAGTCGGTCTTGAGTAAAGATTTTTAACCATGCTTCGAATCAGAAACCAAGAAAATCACCTAAACAAACATTTTTTGTTTTTCATGCTTGTTGAGTGCAATGTTGGGCAGTGTACTTGTAAACTTTTACGAAGTTTCAGATCATTTTTGCAGATCACCATGTAGTCTGGTCGATGAGGAAGGGTTTGAAGTTCTTTCGACATCCCTTGAAAATTGCTTCTCAGTGAGGAAAGGTACCAGCGCCTAAGAATCTCAAAAAAGCACATTTTTGGAATGTATCCAAGACTCATTTTACATCATTAGCTTTTATGCATAAATGGCGCAACTGTGATTTGATGCATCAGTGGCACCATTCAGAGTACGCAAAAAGTAGTTTTGGAGGTTTTTAATCTATAGCTTTTATGCATAAAAGCAGTTCCGGTCGGTACCAAAACTTTTTCTGGTGCCACCACAGTCCAAAACCACTTTGGACAGTTTGTTTTCAAGTTCGATTGTCTGGAACTGACCAATTAGCTATTTCCGAAACATTAAGTTTTTAAGGAATCTGCTGGCTCGTTATGATTTTGAAAAAAAAATGTTGTTTTGCTTCAGGCCAATCTTTTTTTTTTTTTTTTTTTTTTTTTTTTTTGCTTGAGCAAAAAAGTATTTTTTGATAGTTTTGCTTCGTTGCTGTGTTGTCCACACTCTCCGAAGTCACTTTGAGCTGATGTCTAACAAGATCATCAACAAGGAGTTTGAACATTTGCACTGGTGGGTAAATGAGAAGCTTGAGCTGTTTGTCTCTAGCCATCCTTGGGTTGAGACTGAGACCAAGATTGGAGGCTCAAGCATCGGTTTGATCAGCAAGTTTGGTTCTACTACTACTCAAACAGGCAGAATGTGGCAAGTGAGTCTGTTTGATCCACACAAACAACATCCACAACGCGTTTCCCTCGCAGAAGTCATGTGTTTGCATGTGAGCCAACTGCCACAGGATGTGTCGTTGCAAGACATCTTTGTGAAGGGGGCTACGGGCAAAACACCAACCAGTCAGTTTTCTTCTCTTTTCACCTGTGCTTGAAGATGTCTTGTTTGCATTGTGTCTGTTTTAAAATTTCTTAGTTGTTTGACTCTTGACTGAAATGTGTGGTATCGTTTGTAAAAAATCCACCTGTTTTTCATCTTTTTTTGCTCCTAAAAACCATTTATGAATTCAATTTTTGATTGCAGAACAGCTGAACAAGACGACAAAAGAAATGTTCCAAGACCTGGCTCAGCAGTCCGCCACGGTGGCTGCCACCGATGCCCAGGTAGTTCTGGTCTTTGCTTTTATACACAAAAGATACAAATGGGAAATTACCAATGTGGAGCTTTTATGCATAAAAGTTCCACATTGGAAAGTTCTCATGTGATCCTTTTATGTATAAAGCTCTACAAGCTGTTTTACTTGCAAAGGTGAGGTAGACCTCCAGCTTGGAGTTGTCGTGAGTTGTGAGATGGACAATTATCTTCTTTACAAATCATCCGCTTCCTCGTCTTCTTCAAGTGATGCATCGAACAATCCTCCCTGCTCGGTCGGTTGCTACGATGAGGCACTCGGTGGTTATGCAGTCAACTATGCATACGGTTACCACACCGAAAGGTTTTTTTGCAACGAAGCATATGCATGCCACATGATTTAGCACAATTTTCAAAAGATTGCAGCTGCATCGCAAGTCAAGGAGTAAGTGATGAAAATGTTTTGTTTTTCAACAATTTTTGCTTTTATGCATAAAAGTGATTACAGTTGATTTCGACTTACAATGGCAGTCAAGTGATAGTGTCGGGTTGGTGAACTCGAAAACCAAAGTGATTTGCGGTCCTAGCACCGACAGTAGTGGTTTAATAACTGTACAAATACTTCGCAGATATAAGTACTGATATATATATATATATATATATATATATATATATATATATATATATATATATATATATATATATATATATATATATATATATATATATATAGGGCAAGGCGAAAATGAACTGCGAAATTTAATAACAGTCAAAACACCGACATGTACAGTAGTGATTTAAATTTAATAACTGTACAAAGACTTCGCAGATATAAGGCAATGTAGAGCAAGTCACTATGTCAGACAGTCATAAAAGCAAGCTCAGAAGAAAAAATCTAAAGCAAAGCTGCCAGCAAAATCACGATAACGCATATATAAAACTAACATGACAGTCAACATTGTATTTCTGTCCCTTGTCCACAAATTTACCGTAACGTGCGTGTTTCACGGGAAATCGGGGAAAAAGGTAATATTAAGTGGTAAAAAGGCAATAGTTGATTTTTCTAAAAAGACCTTTGACCAAATCTACTGCTGTCCCACAATACGAGCAGAAATAAAGAAAATCACAAGAAATTTCCCGTCCACGGTCGTCCACGGCCGTGGACGTACACGCATAGGATTTCG
>WBZZ01005345.1:12500-26817 GCA_019918135.1 Paulinella micropora
CCCCCGGATAGCGGTGGCGGTAAAAAGTATTCTTTTGTCCGGACAGAACCAAGTGCTAATTCAATCCAAGGCTTAGTGTCTATGTTCAAGTTCCTGCTAGTGGATGCCGGCCGGGCCGGCACTGCCAGTGAGTCAATTACGTGACTTGCCACTTTCAGGAGTGCCAGAGTAACTTTCAACTACAATATACTTGAATATTCAAAAAAATTGTTAATTGAAATTAACAGTTTTACCGGTTCGGTTATAAAAGTTTATTGATGCCTATCATGAGTCCTTTTACTAAACCAGTTCAAACAACTCCGCCAATAACCCAACTTATGATCTTCTTTGCTTATATAAATAAGGATTATCAGACTGAGCATCTTAACCTGCCAAAAACCTTTACCGTTGATAAGTCACTATTTTTGACCGGTTCATCAGATTCTCCTCTGCACGACGTTTCGACTTCACTAACTAGTTTTCGATTCCGAAGAGAGAGAAGAGAGAGAAGAGAGAGAAGAGAGAGAGAGAGAAAGAGAGAAAGAGAAAAGAGAAAAGAGAGGAGAGGAGAGAGAGAGATAGATAGTAGAGAGAGAGAGAAGAGAAAAGAGAGAGAGAGAGAGAGAGAGAGAGAGAGAGAGAGAGATTCAGAAATGATTTCAAACGATTAAGTCAAAGATCTTTTTAGAAAAGATTAACAATTGCCTTTTTCCTCCATATATTGCCTTTTTCCTGACTTCCCGTGAACACGTTTTACTGTAAATTTGTGGACAAGGAAATAACTGACGGAAGAACGCAATTTTTGACTGTCATTTTTGCCGTTCCCAGTCATTCTCGCCTAGGCTTCCCAAATCGATTTGGGATTTTCAAGTCTACCAACCCGACATTATAAGTTTGGTGACTGTTAACTTGAAGACAAAGGACACTATCCGTTTGAGAACTGGAGACCACACAATCTACGTTCTACACTTGATCGTACGTTGCCGCACACAAGCCTGCCAAGAGTTCGAAATTACGTAAATAAACGAAGTGACCTGTCTACTATTTATTGCTATTTCACCTGCTCCCATAGAGCCAGGACTCAAAGCAGCCATAGTGTTCTTATTAAGAGTTCGTTGTATCTGCCTACTTGAAGAGTTGTATACAAACTCACAATTCGAATTTTTTCCTTCCAAGTGGAAACTACACACACAGAGTTGGTGTGTTCTGTCGACAAATCGATTTGGAAAGACCCTCTCTTACAGGAGTGGCTATACAACAACGTATTAGGACAGAGATAACCAAAAACACATATGTCTCGACAGATTGTTCACCTGCCGTTGCATTTTGTGTCCCTCCTCTGCCCTCATACACACTATGCATGCAACCAACACAGTATGTGTCTGGTTTTGTCGTGTTAGGGTCACCCCCTACCTACAGAGTGGAGAACACCTACTCCACTGCACACCGCCCCCTTCAGCTACTGCTCTGCGTTCTGGCTTGCTCCTGGTTCGCCTACATGTGGAACCAGTCGCGATACGACGGGAAACCAAGACTCCTGAAGATGCAGCAACAAGAGCGGCAGCAGAAGCAGAACGCACGGCCACCGAACTTCAAGAGGAACGAGAACGAGAACAAGAACAAGAACGAGAACGAGAACGAGAACGAGAGCGAGAGGAAGCAGACGAAGAAAACGAAGGCGAAGGCGATGATGGCAAAGTGTCGGACCAATTTGACGCTTCCGTTCAACAGCCCCAGCCCGACGGTTCATCAACGCCTCATTTGGCAAGCTCCTCCGGCGATGGAGCATCATCCAGTCTTCGCCGCCCCGTCGCGTCCTTCGCTCCAGCACTTCAGGCGCCAATTCGGGCTACCACATGTATATGTTGTTACGTCCTTATGGATCCGCGCCCGCACGTCGCGTCATGTTCACTTTGTCGACTCCGACAGCCATACCGACGCCGGACCAAGCCACCTTCGCGCGCGAATTAGCGGTCAACTACCACGTCGCCAACACGCCGATCCAACTGACCATCATGCACGCCATCAGCAACGTTCGCGCGTGGGGAGATAAAGCTACGGTTGCCATCATGGACGCCGATGGAATCAACAAGCAGATCAAGTCATGCTTACCTACGGCGCCGGCTGGCCGCGCAACCTGGATGACCTCCTCCCTTGGGCCAGGACCCTTGACCACAATGTCATGCAAGAGTATCTTCTGGGGATGGAGATCCCGGTCCGCACCGACACCGATGATCCATCGATATCTACGCGCAAGCGGGACTTTACTTGCCAATGCCAACCATCCACCCGTACAGACCGTCGGAGACTCCAACTGCCCTGGCAAGCAAACACAGCCACGGAGAATGCAAACCCCAACCGCCCTTCTCGACAAAAGCGCAGGCCGACGCCATGGCTATGGCCCAGACCGCTCCCTTACAGACGTCGACTCGCCCTGACAAGCGTCTGAAGATGACTCATCCGGTCAAGAAGGAACACCCGAACAAGAAGAAGCCGGCACCGCGACAGCATCTCACGGGAGCCAACGTGGTGGTGATCCCTTCGAAGAAGACATCTATGTCCACGACTAAGACTAAGCCACCGAGTAGACCGTCGAACCAGACCAAACTCAAACCGTTTACGGGTATACCCTGCGCCTAATGCAAGGAGCACAACAACTTCTTGAAGAAAGATCAGCTGCCCAGACACTCGTTCGAGGAATGCAAGCTCCGCCAACAGCGTTGTCAAGACGAAAAGAAACATTTTGATTGGAAGCCACCAGCGGCCGCTGCTCGCAACACCCCGCGCGCTTTTCACATGACTACCCGGTCCCGAGCGTCCTCTTTGTTGGTGCCATTGCCCCCGCCTCTACGAATTGCGACAATCCCGACAGTGGTCACTGGATGTGTTTGGGTCGCTAAACACCCTCTCAACCGCCCGTTTATCGGTAGAACTACATGCACTTTGGATTCCGCCTGCAACTGCAAAGGCGTCGCCCGCCTATCATGGGTTATGCAGCACGATTTCACCATTCGGAGGTAGTACAACAGTTCTGCTGCCATTAACGGAGTCCTCACCCTCAAGGAGAAACGACGTATGGAAGACTTTTGCTGACCTTCTTGCGCCCCTGGGACGTGATAGCATGAGCTTTGCAAATTGCTCAATGTCACCCATGCCCCACCTTGGTAATCAGGAGCTCCTTTACGATCTCCCAACAGGCATATTTGCCTACTCTGTTCACCAATGTAAGGGCCCTCATCCTGAATGGTGCCGATGCGGAGGCCCAGCCGAATGCCCGACACGCGGCCTGGCTCCCCCGTCGCCCAGCCACTCTGCCTCTCCCGATCATCGAGCTATACTTCCAAGGCGACGACTTCTCGACCATAAACTTCCCGGTCGCCCTAGAGAGGTGTTTGGCTCCAGGCCTGCTCCTGTAGCTACTACGGCCCTCGAGCCGCAGCCTGTAGCTATTACGGCTCCCGAACCTCAGCCAAGGCAAAGCCGACGACACCGACGACGCCATAGGCGTAAGGGCCGCAATCAAAACGCCCAGCCTCGGCATCCTCCCGCACGTCCAGCCCCATGGTCGGACGTCCCCGAAGGTCGTCAATACGCCGCGCGCCTGGCTCACTCATCGGTCGTCCCTCGAAGTCGCCGCCAATTCAACATGCTCGCTCAGCCAGGCACTGGCTCAACTCAGAGATTGAGCAATATGCAAAGTCGCGCCTGAGAATCAAATCTGGAGCGCTCTCCAGACTCTAAACAACTGAGGCCGCCTGACCCTCTGGCGCTCCTGACCGACAGTGACCCGCCCATCTCGCACATGGATTCCATCATGGAAGACTTCGCGCGGACATGTCCCGACTTCTCAACCAAGCGAGCGGAACACAAGGCGATGCTGGCAAGTCCTAAGTTTCCTACAGAGGCAGTCAACCCGAGCCTCACTAGACCTCAACAAGACCAACTCTGGGCCCTCATTCGCGAATTCAACCACATCTTTCAGGACAAGACAGGGGTCTTCGGACACACTGTTCTGTCCCCTCGGTGCAAACCGAATGCCAAACCGGTTGCGGTCCCAGGTCCGCGCTGGACTCCGGCAGTACGCGAATATCTCTCTAACTGGACTACGGACGTCCTCAACGCTGGCACGTGGAGCTATGCCTCCTCACAATGCACATGGATGAGCCGAAGTCACCCGGTTGGGGAATTTGAGAATATCGGGATTCGTGAAGGATGTCATCCGAGATACTCGGGACGTTTACAACCACCGCATGCCCAATGACTACCTTCACTTCCCAGTCCCAGATCTATTGGTCCCCAACTCGCACCTGAACCAAGTTCGTGGCATATCTCAAGCATGGACACTCCCGGTCTTCATGGATCGGAGCTCAAGCTCCGCCCGGAATATCATGAACTAACTATACTCTGCAATAAAGGTATCACTGCTGACACAGCGAAGATCGACGCCATTCTCCGCATGACTGATCCCTCCAATGTGTCTGAAGTTCGATCCGTTCTGGGTATGACCAATTTCCCACAGGCTCCTATCCCCTACTACCCCTGCCTTGTATCCCCTCTTACGAACTTGCTTGAGTCCAGTCATGCCCGACCGGCAGGTCAACCCTACCTTCATCGGGAAGAGCGGAAATGTATGAAGAAGCTCCACCGTGTACTCACTACACCTGCCCTGGCCAAGTATGAGTCCTTTCACCACCTCTACCTTCGGACAGACGCCAACCAAATAGGCATTGGCGGCACCCTTCATGCTGACTCTGACTGCGACACCCCGGTCATCCAATACTTCTCCCTCAAGTTCACGGACACGCAGACCCGCTGGACGACCTACGTGCCAGAAGCCTACGGTGTCGTTTACGGAGTTCAACAGTGCCGCTGTTACATCGACGCTAGCGACCATGAACTCACCATCGTCACCGATCCCCGGCCATTCTTGTGGTTATGGCAAACTCGCAACCCCATGGTCGTCAGTCGTTTCAAGATCGAATACCTCCCCGGTAAACAAACCCTCCTCCCGGATGATCTGCCCCGTGTTCCCCGCATAAGCTCAGGCGTCCCGATCCTTATCGACGAAGCCGAAGCTACCCTACAGCTCCTCACAACTATTCCACTGCCCAGAGCAGACTCTACTCTTTGGCTTGCAGCCTTGGAGACGAAACTCAACTCTCTCTCCTGCTGCATTACCCGCGCCGGCCTAACACCACGAAACGTTCATGCCCTGTGGGACTTGGCTATTGTCATCCCCCCTGCTGACCGTTCTCTGGCCGTCGCGCGGGCTATGTTCGCCCGTCACAAGCCATTTGCCCTGCTCATGCAGGAAGACCTCGTCCACTACGTCCCACACCATACCCTCCCACAAGAGACCGTCGAGGCGTGTCACCAAATCGTATTTGACGACAACTTCGTGTGGCTAATCTTTGGCCTTCACATGGAATGGCACTACAGATACCCTCTTGTCGCTACTTCGCACGCTCCTCGCACCGCTCAGCCAAGTCAAGTTTGACATCGTTTTAGACGAGGATCCGGAAAATAAGGAAGATGGTCCCGTAGTTCACCGACTCGATATAACCCTGGACACCAACCCTCTCTTCCATCCCTGCAAGAAGAATAAGGACGAAGGTCGGCTTCCCGCCAAAGTTCTTAAGCGTCTCCAAGGTATCATAATCACCGGCAAATCCTTCGCATTGCACGTCTTCCAGAAAGACAAACAAGCAAAGTCCAAGGAGTAGCCATCCCCTTTCACTCTCAAGTGGGTTTTACCCATCGTAATGGCTTCACCCGCCCCCCGCCCAGCGCTTTTCTCACTTGAACCGTCATCGTCCCTAGAAACATTACGCCATGACCGGCGTACCCATGTAAGTTTGACCCATCGTAATGGCTTCACCCGCCCCCCGCCCAGTGCTTTTCCCACTTGAACCGTCATCGTCCCTAGAAACATTACGCCATGACCGGCGTACCCATGTAAGTCCTTGATCGCCTCTTGTGCCTGCAGGTCAACGATTATTCTCACCAAAATTGAACCCCTCAGTGGTTATATCAGCACTGCATACTTGGTGCTTCATTGGTTCATCTTGGCTATGTGATACCCGGCCACCTAATTTCCTAAGGCTCGACATCGCCTCCCGATATTATTGCTCGCTACTGCGCCTCAATTGTCCCAGTCCCGCTGCAGATCATGGATATCCGGCCCCGGCTGATCATCATCCGCATTGCGCAGCATAGACGCATCATTCTTTTACCCTCCAATGGTTAAACGTTGAAGAGGATCACCCACCTCTCTTTTTCCTTTTAATATTTTTTTTTATGAGACAACATATTTCGTTCGTTAATCACTCATTCTGTACGCAACTCAACTCAACCGTTAGGTCTGGGGGGGGGGGGGGCGGGGGGGGGGGGGGAGCTATCATGTAATGCCCCCAACGATAGCTCGTAAAAAGTCGGTAATACAACCAAACACAGTCCTCAAGAATGAGAATGATGTCTCGCTGTATTAGCTCAGTGAAGCCAAAAAAGGAACACGGCAACAGACCAGAAATAAAATGGCATCAGGTCCAATCCGGACAAATAATACTGAAAAAAAGCTGGTGCACCTGTCACCAGGAAAAGGTACTTTTTACCGGCTATCCGGGGGGTGATGCCTACAGTACCCCCTCCCGATTTTATGACGGAAATAGCATTTTCGTCATACACCTTTTGATTTCTTTCTGCAAATAGTATGCGCTATGGAGTCATGCCACACAGCGCATCGACCCACGGATAGACGCTAAAAGACGATAAATATATCCTCATACGGCACATCAAAGCGGATTCTCTAGCCGTTCTTATAAATTTTGAACTCCTTCCCCTCAATCTCTTTTTTTTTTTTTTTTTTCCCTGCAGTATGTCAAGAACAAACGTACTATTAATAAAAAATACAAGCAACGTGGTGCTGTAGTACGATTCCCCCTTTGATCTCCTTCTTCTTCTTATCATTATCATTATTATTATTATTATTATTATTATTATTATTATTATTATTATTATTATTATTATTATTATTATTATTATTATTTAGGGAGTACATAGGCCATCGGTCCTTTCCATGGGCTGATTGGTATAAAGCTCCTAGAGTAATGTTCTATGCCGTCACTTCCTTTATTCCACCGATTGGTGTGGAGACTTTCCTTATGGAATGGAGGACTGGATGCACATGGCCTTTTGGCTCAGCAATTGGCAGGAGATACACTATTATTATTATTATTATTATTATTATTATTATTATTTGGGGGGCACCAATACATGGTTGGATGTCACCGCCACACGGCGGGGTTGGGGCCGTTGGCAGCTTGTTATGAGGGGTACATAATCAGTGCTCCACTGATTCATGAGACGGAAACTTTTACTGAGAGAAGCTCTCTCACCACGCTCACGGCTCTTGGCTCGGGGTGGCCTCTGGTATCACTCGGGGTGCGGGGGGTGGGGGTTATCTGAGGGAGGGGGTTGGGCTCAGTGGGTCACTGGACAGGTTGGTTAACTAAACTACTGTCGGTATGAGTGGGAATGAAGGCGACAGGCTCCACACATTTCCACAAGCCTTGAAATCACTCAACTGCCACAGTAGCGACTGCCTGGACGCGGGGCTCCTGACTCACCCTCTCTCCCAGAACCCCTCGTGCTCACTTTGCGGATGCCATGGGGATGCTCTGGCGGAGGGTCGGGACGTGTTGGGTGCATGTGACCGGGCCTGTCACTTAGTGTTCTCGGTAGATGACTCTTTTGTAGCTTCTATCGGACGCAGGGTGGCTTGCCACGACACCTCAATGATGCATAGTACGTCACGTCTCTGACCTGGTTACGGGGGCGGGTAACTGAGGCGGGTTCCTGAAGGCTGGTTACGGAAGCTATGTTATTGTTGTTGGGTTCCTGGCTGCTATGTTATTGTTGTTGGGTTCCTGGCTGCTATGTTATTGTTGTTGGGTTCCTGGCTGCTATGTTATTGTTGTTGGGTTCCTGGCTGCTATGTTATTGTTGTTGGGTTCCTGGCTGCTATGTTATTGTTGTTGGGTTCCTGGCGGCGTACATGTTTATGCTTTTTTAAGGGTTGAGCTTTAAATAACCCCACTCGGGTCTTCTTTTATCGAGCTCACCACTCGGTGGATGGAGGCCTGGGGTAGACTTATACGATGTTTTTGATGCTAGGTTCCGTCTCCAGGGATTCGACTGGCATCGCTGCTTTGCCTCACCGCACTGCCTCACCCACACATCCACGCTGGCACACTGTTTCTCCTCTTGCTCTTGTACCTATGTCGCACACAGCTATGAGCTCACGCCGATGAGTGGTTGTGACGAGGTGCACCCAGCTGGATTGCGGGCGAGCCACGGCGGCCTCGCTTTCGCTCTCTCTCTCTCTCTCTCTCTCTCTCTCTCTTTTTTTTTTTTTTTTTTTTTTTTTTTTTTTTTTTTTTTTTTTTTTTTTTTTTTTTTTTTTTTGCTTTGCTTTGCTTTGCTTTGGGCGAGGCCTAGCTTTCACATGGGCGGGCTGAGCCTATGAGGGGCGCACGATAAGCTTTCCATTGATTTATGAGACGGGTCCCAATTACTGAGAGTAACTCATGTGAGTTGCTCATCATACTCATGGCTCTTGGCTCGGGGTGGCCTCTGGAATCACAAGGGGTGGGCACTGGGGGAGGGGGTTGTGTTCAGAGGGTCACCGCGAAGGATGGTCAACCAAACTACTGTCGGTCGGAGTTTGTACGAAGGCGAGAGGCCCTACACCTTACCACAAGCCTTGAAACGACTAAATGACCAAAGTAACGACGGACCGGAGCGGGGCTCCTGGCTCACCCTCTCTCTCAGCACTCTTCGTGCTCATCCTGCGGATGCCATGGGGTTGCTCTGGCGGAGGGTTATGGGGTGGTGGGTACACGTGCACGGGCCTGTCACTCTGTGCTCTCGGTAGATGACTCACTTGCAGCGTTTATCGGACGCAGGGTGGTTTGCCACGACACCTACCTCGATGATGCACAGCGGGTCTGCCTCGTGCCTGGTTACGGATGCAGGTGAGTGTTTGTGTGTATTCCTATACATACGTACACGTATGCTTTTTAAGGGTTGAGCTTTAAATAATACCACCTGGGTCCTCATTTATCGAGTTTACAACTCGATCAATGCGGCACCGGGGTCCCATACCACTTATGTCAGGTTCTTATGCGAAGAGCGCGGCCGCTAGTGCTGGCCCTATGGGTCAAGGCGGTAATCCTTCAGGTTTAGACGTTCCCCGTGGGAGTGCGCCTGCGGGTGGCGATGGCTACTCGGCCGGGGTGGGGTGGTCGAGTGCTCGCGTACCTGACGGGCAACCTGAATCACGTAGAGCCAGCAATCCTGCTGCATCTCGATCACCCTCCCCAACCTCGGAAGAGAAGTCACGTCCGGAAAGGTCTGGTCACGGCGTGTGGCAAGCGGTACCGCCACCGAGGAGGTGGCGGAGGAAGGTACGAAATGAGCTGGATAAGAGATGTTGCATAGTATGGGGGCTATCGCATGTCTCTCAGACAGTGATCATGGCGCGAGAGCTCCGAATTCTCGGTCTCGGGGAAGTCGAGGTGGAATTCGCGGGCAGAGGTAGTGGGCGACATTTGCGGATTAAATGTGCGTCTTGTGAGGAGGCGGAGAAGATGGTGCGGCTGCTGCGGGAGCGTAAGTTCTTCACGGGAAAGGTTCACGTTGCGACGGGTAGGACTTTCCGGGAAAGAGAGAAGCAGCGGGCTGCACGGGGGGGTGCCCAGTATGTAGAGATGCAGAGGGAGCTTCGCAAGCAGGGATTTGGCTACTGGGTGCTCGACGTGGAAGTCGACGAGCCCCAGGGCGAAGCCTCAAGCGGTGAATCTCCCTTGGCGGAGTGGGGCGGGATGCGGGAGCTGGAGGAGCTGGGGCGGAGGGTGCAGGATGGGCCGTGGAGGGTGGCGGAGGGCTCCAGGCGGGCTCAACCGAAGCGCAGGCATCGGCATCAGCTTCGTTCTTCCCAATTTGTGAAAGGCTTCCCACTGAGGGTGGCCTCACATAATTGGCAAGGCAAAATGGGTGCGGATAGCCCAGGCTTTGGGGAATGGCCGGAGCACTACAAGGAGCGAGGCTGGGTGATCGTCGGAGTCCAGGAGCACAACCTATCGTCGCAGAAGGTGGAGAAGCTCCAAGTCGACGGCTTCGCAGTCCTCGGCAAAGCGGCTGCAACTGGTGCGGGCTCGCGTCTCTTGGGGGGGGTCTTGACGTTGGTGGCCAACTATCTGGCACCGTGCGCTACCATTGTACAGGCGCCTGTTCCACACCCACAGCAATTGTGGGTGAGGCTGTCGTCTGGGAGCGCGACGGCGTCGGATGTGTTCGTCGGCAACGGCTACTTCCCCCAAGAAAATCAACGAGAGGAATCTATTGCAGCCTATGAGGCGTGGCAGGCGGCCGTCTCCTACTTCGCCACCAAAGGTCATGTGGTTACGGTTGGTGATGCTAATGCTAAGCTGGGGCCCGCCAGAATAGCGCGGGAGGAGGGAGTGGTGGGCCTCTTTGGCGAGATAGATGGGAGGGGTAGAGGGGTTAGGAGTGAGAATGGTGAGTTGCTGGCTGCGATGCTTGTTGCCACGGGGTTGCGCAATCTCAGTGGGTTTTCGCAACCACGAGGGGACAAATATTGGTGGTCTAGGCAGGAAAATGTAGGTGGACGAAGGCATCTACTGGATTACATCTGCGTCTCTTCCGAGCTGGCGGAGGAGGCAAGCTTCGGCGTCGACGAGGTAGACCTTGATACCGACCACAAAGCTGTGTGGGCGGAACTGGTCTGGGGGGACAGCCACCCCCCAAAAAGCAGGTAAAGAGGTACAAAGCATTCAAGGCAGAGCGCTTGATAGGCAGGGTAGTTGAGGGTAAGGAGAGTGAGCTGTCTAAGCTTAGGTTGAAGTACGACGAGACCTTTGCAGCTGGTATATCGGGGCTGTTGCCAGATGGCCTCCCAGATCTATCAGCAGTGGAGGACCCGGATGAGCTTCAGCAGGAGGTAGATAGGGTCGCTAGCTTAGTGGTCCGAGCTTTCACGGGCGCAGCCGTGAAGGTCTTGGGAGTTCGGGTGATTAGGCCAGGGTTTACTAATGCATGGTTTGATGAGAGTCTTAGGGAAGCGATTGCGCGACGGAGAGAGGCATACGGCCTCTGGCGAAGGAATGAGGCCAACCGAGAGGCCTGGCAAAGATATAAAGAAGCGAGGAAGGCGGTCAGAAGGTTATGCAAGGAGAAGAAGGAGCAAGCGTGGAAGCGGGTCCAGAATGACACCGCTGCCAACTTCAGGAGCGCTACCATGGCCACGTACTGGAAGCTGTCAAAGCGTTTGGGCGGGGTTCGGCGGTCGAACGCTTCTGCTCCTGTTCGGAAGCCCGATGGCACTCTGGCATGCACACTCCGGGAAAAACTACAAGAATGGGAAGAATACCGCCGACGTATGGTGGTCCCCAAAGAAAACCAGTTTTTGGAGGATGCATGTGTAGAGGAAGTCGGTTCTGATGAGGAAGCAGCGCGGATTGAGCCCGAGCGGAAGGCCCGCGAAACCTTCCAGTATAACGACAACCTGCGCGACCAATTCGAGGCCATGGCGCAAGCCGAGGAGATCCGGACTGAGACGGGCCCGCTGGACTATGATTACACCGAGAAGGAAGTGGAGCTCTGCCAGGAAAATCTCCAGAATCACAAAGCGTGCTCATCGGATAAGATCAAGAACGAGATGCTCAAGTACGGAGGCACGCGGATTGTGAGCTTTCTGGTGCGCTTCTTCAACTGGTTGAAATCGTGCGAATACACCCCCAGCGACTGGGGCAAAGCGATTATCGTCAACATCCCAAAAGGAGGCGACCCAACCGATCCGGAAAATTGGAGAGACATCGCGATTCTGAGCTGTCTGGGTAAGATGTATCTGTCCCTTATGGCGGCGAGGCTTACGGCTTTCATCGATCAGCCGGGCAGGCTTCGCCCAGAGCAGGGTGGGTTCCGGCCAAAACGTAGTACGGGGGACCAGATTTTTGTCCTTAAGGAGCGTCTGCGCCTTAGACAACAAGCTGGCCTCCGTTCTTTCGTTTTGTTCGTGGATCTGAGAAAGGCATTCCCTACGGTTTGGCGGGCCGGGTTGTTTCAGAGGCTAACCCAGATGGGGGTACAGGGCAAGTTCTATCGCATTCTGCGGCGTTTTTACCGAAGAACGTCATCGCGAGTGCTAGTCGATGGCGAACTCACTGGTGAAGTGCTGGAAGAGATGGGAGTTCAGCAAGGGTCGCCGTTGTCACCGTCGCTGTTCAACGTCTTCATGGATAAGCTAACGGTCCGAATCGCGAAAGAGTTGGAGATCGAGGACCTCAACCGCATCGAAGACATACGGACCCTGCTTTACGCCGACGACGTTGCGGTAATTGCGCATAGTGTCACGGAGCTTCAACAGATTGTAAATGTCGTGGCAACATTCGTGGAGGACTATCGGCTTGAAATCAACCTGAAACCGGGCAAGACGGAAGTCATGCCGATATACGGGCACGCCAAGTCAAAAAAGTCGCCCCCATGCGTGAGGTTCCGGGGCAAGGTTCTCAACATCACCGACCACTACAAATACCTGGGAGTTCTGCTCACGGACACCCTCTCCGATAAACCGCAAGCGAAGCGGGCGGCGGAAATCACTGTAGCGGGAACGGCTGCCTGCTACCCCCTCTGGATTGCCCATGAAGTTCCAGCGCGTCTTCGGCTGATGAATTGGCAGCAAATGGTTGGCGCAAAGTTGCTTTACGCATCGGCTTTTTGGGATCTGCCGGGCGCCAACAAGCTGAGTAAGCTGGAGGGCGCGTTGGTAGCGCCCCTGCGGGTCATCTTGGGTGTTGGTACGCGCACAAGCGGCTGCATCACCAGGGGTTTAGGCCGCACGCCGAGTTTTAGCATCCTTGCCAAGGCGGCCCGGCTTCGGTTCCTAGGGCGCATCGAGTTACTGGGCAACACAGCGCTAACACGCAGGCTTTACAACACGGGTCGGTGCAAATGGAAGGAAGATACGGAAAATTTGATCTTAGCAGATCACAGGCTGCGGGAGGGCTTGGATGCGCTCAAGCGGGTCGTGAACGAAGATGGCACGGTAGATGATAAGGACTGGCGGGCCGCTCTGGCGAACTGGAACGAGGTGGTAAAGCAATGGTCTGTCCGGCAGGAAGTAGCTGGCTGGGAGCGGCAGGCTAAGCCCTCTGATGGGCTTAGGGTGCTGCTTAGCCAGATGTCTTCCCGCTCTGCTTTCCCACGTTGGCGGGCGCTGGAGGGGGGAAGTCACAACCTTATCAGAAGGCGATTGTTGAGCTGCAACAATCGCCTTCGCCTCTACCGATCCAAATTTGGCTCATGCTCGCCGGACTGCTCAAGCTGTTTCGCCTTGTGTGGCACTGAGGTTAACGAGTCGTTACGTCACTTCCTGCTGCATTGCCCAACGTTTGCGAGCTCTCGTGAGGCACTGTTTAAGTTTATCGATGAGGCGCAAGCCCGGCAGCCCCTCATGCTGAATCGAGGAGGGCTTTATCACAGGGAACTGCGGGAGGCAGAGGAGGAGATGAGGCTCTTCAAAGAGGAATGGCTGAAGGGGGAGGATGAAAAGATGGCGGCGATGCTCGGCGTTTTGTTTATCCCTGTCCCAGAAGAGGTGGAGGAGGAGTTAGGAAGGTTTGTTGCCACCATCTGGAAGGAGTGGGAGGAGTTGGAGGCGCAGACCAGGGAGGCAGAGGGGGCGGAGGAGGAGGAGGAGGTGATCGACCTCACGGTCGTTCAGGAGGTGGGTAGAAGGAGGGGAAGGCCTAGTCAGGTAGAATGTCTGGCTAGATCTGTTGTAGGTGGAGGTCAGCGCAGCGTCGCGGACTTCTTCTCGGCAGATAACTCCTCTCACTCCTTGCACCCACTTGCACATGCACAGCACGCTCATTTGCACATTGCACTGCCAGTCGAGTCTTTGGAGCGGAGCCGCGTCACCGAACGGTCCCGTTCTACCAATGGAGGCACATGTCCGACAGGATCAAAGGCCAATTGACTGATAAGTCTATTATTATTATTATTATTATTATTATTATTCACAGGGAGATCGTAAGTACATTGTCTTTTTTAATGACATACCCTTGTATAAGGCGGATATCCTATGATATAGTATTAGGGGGCCAGTCCTAATAGCTATATCCGAAGTCGAGGTGTATGTACCCGACCTGCGATATACCGACACAAGTAGAGATTGACCGTGCTCAGGTACGACAGTGTATAATCTATCGTAAAAAAATAATTTAATGAAAGTTTCAGAGAACATTTCATTTTCGAGAAC
>WBZZ01005346.1:0-53689 GCA_019918135.1 Paulinella micropora
CGACGTACCTCGAGGCTCCAGGTGTTGCAGGGCAGCGAAGGCGCCCTGGCCTTTGCAGGGTAACTCCGCCCAGTACTTCTGTTTGGCAAACAATAAAACGTTGGGCTTTAGTTTACGAACCCTTTGCAAATCGGTACAAGATTCCAGGATGCCGATCTGCAGGAGCAGGTCGTTGATTAGCTCTCTGTTCAGGTGCCTGCCCTGAAACCTGCGGCAGTCTCTAAAAAGTTCTTCACGCCATTCAGCCGCCCGACGTTTGCGGGTTGTGTTGGTTGGGCAGGCCTTGTGGCGTTTTGCCGGGGTCGACCGAGGGTGTTTTCCTTTTTCGTGGGGTTTCTTCTGCAGACTCTTTCTCTTCATGCCGACCTAAAAACACACAGTTTGTGCGACAAGAGAAAAAAAAAGAGCATGAAGTTAGAATGTATAGTGAAACTTCTACAGATTGTACGCGCGTTTGATTTCCCCCGACATCTAGATACTTACGGGGTGTTGCGCACGAGACATGTACACACCACACAACACGACGCACGTTCCCAAGACAATACTTTGGGCACACACGTACACACATACATACACACACGGTACACACACACCTGTACACACGTGCACACGCATGCACACACATACACACATATACACACACACGTACACGCACATACACACACACATACACGCACACATACATACATATACACACACACGCACACACATGCACACACACACACATACACTCACACACACGTACACACACATACACACACACACACATACACTCACACACACACACCTGTACACACACACACGCACACACACACGTACACACACATACACGCACACACACACACACACACACACACACACCCACACACACACACACACACACCACACACACGACACCACACACACACGACACCACACAAGGTTTTTACACCGACACGACACACACACACACAGACATACACGCAGGACGACACTTTGACACACGTGTACAAGGCTTTTACACGCACAAGATTTTTTACACAGCACAACACACACACACATACACACACACACCTTCACAAGCACACAAAATGAGACTAAAATGACACCCTTCATAAGACGGCACTCGAAACAAGCAGCCTGTAGGTTATGTCGTCACAGGCCCAACATAAGGGAGGGGAGAGGGGGCCGGCGCCTTTTTTGGCCACCATTGACTTGCACAATGGGGCTCTTTTTGGCCACCATTGAGTTGCCCAATCGGGGCCCTTTTTCGAAATTCGCGCGCAGTCGAAAAAGGGGCACCATTGGGCAGCTCAATGGTTAAAAGGAGGGGAAGGGGAGGGGGGGGGCCGAACCTGCGATGCCGAAAAGCCCATTGGGGGCGCACAATGGGCTCGCCATTGCGCAAACCCAATGTTGGCAGCATTGGGCAAAACCAATGGGTTTTGGGGGCCCCCCTCTCCCTTCCACCAATCAAAAAAAGCCATTTTTGCACAAGAAGCAACTCGGTTCTTGCCCTGTGGGACGCATACATGTTGTATCGTGTGTGCACACACACACATACGGGGAAGTGTTTGCCTATGTCTGTAGATGGGAAAAGAGTCCGAGTGTTGTGTGTGTATATGTTTGTAGTGTGCGCGAAAGGTTGTGTTGGTGTGTGTGTGTGTGTTTGCGTGTTTGTGTTTGTGTTTGTGTTTGTGTGTGTGTGTGTGTGTTTGTGTGTGTGTTTGTGTGCGAAAGGTTGGGTGTTTGGGTGTGTGTTGTGTGTGTGTGTGTTTGTGTTTGTGTTTGGGTGTGTGTTTGGGTGTGTGTTTGGGTGTGTGTTTGTGTGTGTGTTTGTGTGCGAAAGGTTGGGTGTTTGTGTGTGTGTGTTTGTGTTAGTGTGTGTGTTCGTGTGCGAAAGGTTGGGTGTTTTTGTGTGTGTTCGTGTGCGAAAGGTTGGGTGTTTGTGTGTGTGTTCGTGTGCGAAAGGTTGGGTGTTTGTGTGTGTGTTCGTGTGCGAAAGGTTGGGTGTTTGTGTGTGTGTTCGTGTGCAGGGTTTGTTTATTGTGTGTGTATGTTTGTGTGTTTGTGTGTGCAAGTTGTCTATGTTTGCGCATGTGTGTGTGTTTCATGTTCTATCTCTTTTTATTCATCCACGAAATTCTGTTTATTGTCTAGCTTTGTAACTGTCAACCGTGAAAAAAGAAAACAAAAAGCTTTTGCTGTCATTTGATGTTCTCATTTATGCAGGCAATGCCGCCGCGAATGAAGAAGTTTCTCATGGCCGAAACAGGAGGATGCGTGCCTAGAAAGCATCTTGAGCTTTCGAACCTACCCAAGGGTATCAAAACACGCGCTGCTACGAAGAAGGAAAAGGAGGAAAAGAAGGCAAAGAAGGCAAAGAAGGCAAAGAAGGAAAAGAAGGAAAAGGAGAGCGCCGGCTCAGCCGCAATGGAGGCCCATATTCGTTCAGTCCAATCGAGGAAGGAGCTGGGGCCCGGCAAATGGTTGGAATATAAAGGCCTAGTGAAGCCCGGCACGTTCGAGAAAATGTCTGGGGAGGAAATGTACGACTTCTGGCAAAAGCATCCCCACTTGCTTGATTTAGTTCGCACGTAAAAAACAAACAAACACGACAAACACCTCGTACATTGCTCTCCTTTCTTTAGTGGCAGAGGACCTTTTCCACATGTTGTCTTTATCGGCATTCAACAACAGAGGTCCAAATAACCTATAAAAGGAAATTTGAGCAATTAAAAAAGACAGCGACCTGGCTCCAACCAATTTGTGATGTAACACACTTATCAGTAAAAAAAAATTCTTTTGTCACAATTTAATAATAATAATAAAATACAGCCTGCACGTTAGAGACTGAAAATCCGGTTTTTTTTTTTAAGTGTTGGTAGTGTCATCAACCACCTGCTCACAGAAGCTTTTGTCGCCAAGGTTGCTCTTTTCTGACTGACAGTACCACTCATGTCTTTGGCAGGTTTGGTTTTTTTGAAATCCCTTTTTCGTTGTGGTGGTTGTTGACTGGTTTTCGCAGAGGCGTTTTTTTTTTCTGTTCACACCTAGCCTCCCCCGGTTAGCCCAAGGGGAGAAACAAAAAAGAAAATTAGTGCGTGCCTCCGACTCGTCGTCAGGGAGACATATCATCATATTGCACTGGTAAACTGTCGCTGCGCACTGGAACGTACAAGCGCACTGCTCTTTTGTCAGTAGCAAATAGCGTCGTATCTAGTCTTTTTGCCCAAACCTTGAATGGACTTAAAAGAGAATCAACACTGTCCATTAATTTGTCGATTAATGTACCATTCCACTCAATCTTGCGATCAGCGTCGTCAACTGGGTACTTTTCTTGCTGTGTCAACACCAGACCGTTGGGGCCATGGGATTTCACAAAATTTGTTAGTACCTCATAATCGATGTTGTCTTCATTGACCTCATCGCCATACTTGGTGATCGCACCAGCAAGGAACTGATCAACCGTGTATCTCTTGGTTTCTACAGCAGTGCGTATTGCTGAACTCGTCCGAGCAGCAGTGGGGCCTTTGTTGTGTTTTCCTTCGCCATCCTCTAGTGTTGAATTTCCCGTTGCGCCTGGGGCTGTTTTGGAGGCAGCCACCTGCTCTGCCTCGTACACACCCGTAAGAAAGACGCCAAGGCTGCTCTGTCCATGCTTGCCCAGATAGAGACGTACTATCTTGCCCAACTCCGTATCATTCTGCCCATCTAAGAGAACGTCCGGCCTTTGTGCCTGTAGACATACCGAAGCCCTTTTCCAAGATTCGGGAAAGAGTGTCTTAAATTTCTTGGCATTCTGGCCCAGCCAGCTATCTTCACGGGCTTTTAACGGGCCGGCCATTCTTCTTCGCACAACTTGAAGGTAGCTGTCCCCTTTCTTTTCTAATTCATATTTATGCAGGGGTTCTTCCCCCCCCCCCGGGAGGAAAAGGGGGGAGGGGGTTGCGCCAACGGGAGTCGGGAGGGGGGGGGGGCCGAGGCTGCCAACAAGAAAAAAAACAACAAAAAAAAGACGAAAAGAAAAAAAGGGGCATTGGAAATGAATTGGAAATGGGGGGGGGGCCGACTTTCTTTTTTGCGTGTGTGTGTGTGTGAGGAAAGGAGGCGGGAGAGGGGAGGGGGGGGGGGAAAGAGCGGAAGAAAGAGGGTTGGAAGTTGGTGGGTCCGAATTGGCGCTCCCCTACCTTGCCCCTACATTACCTCCCCTTGGGAGTTCGCCCCCGCCCCTCCCCGAACCCCCCCCCCCCCCCCCCCGCAGCCTTTCTTTTTTCTTAACTACTTCTTGCCAACATCTTTTTGCACGCTTTTTGAGAAACCTTTTTTCAAAACTAAGTTTCTCAACTTAAGCAGCAGAAGTCGTTTTTCTCGCTTTTCTCTCTCAGAGGGGGAGAGGTCTTTGGTGGCGCCAAAAAAAATGTCCAAGAAAGAGAAGAAGCAAGAAGCTACGAGCCTAGACGAAAATGACCATGACACAGAAAAAACAGTGATATTCAGCATTACCGAAAGAGAGTTGGTGGAGAGGAAAGCCGGAACGTCGGCAGCAGGAAAGCAGGAAGCCGGAACGTCGGCAGCAGGAAAGCAGGAAGCCGGAAGGACGGCAGCAGGAAAGCAGGAAGCCGGAGGGACGGTAAAGGGTGTCCTTAGCGAAGGCCAAGATATCTCAACTAGTCAGTCGTATAGTAGATGGAGACGACAAGGACTTCGAAACCGACAAAGATGGCAAAGAATATTATCGTATAGCGCTGTATCTGGAGGATATGACGACCCTGGAGAAAGTAGTCGACTTCATGAAGCTCTACAGCGAGACAGAAATGAAGGAAATTGAAAAACCGATCAAGAGCGTCAACCTGGTCGAACTAGTGGGTCCAGAGTACGCTAACTTCATCGATGTAAAAGACGATAATGATAAGGATATGCTATTCAAGCTAACTCTGGTCCTTCCTTCTCTCTCTCTCTCTTGTGTCTGTTTCTTTTTTTTTTCTTTTTTTGTGGTCCCGAACCAAAAGGAGTGTGGGGGGGGGGGGGCCGGGGAAAGGGAGAGGGTGGACAAGACAGCAAAACGGCGCATCCGTCGCGTTTGTTTTTTATTGTTTTTTTTGGGGGGGGGGGGGCGTGTTTGTGTGTGCCAGGCCGCGAACTACCTGGAAATCGAACCACTGCTGCTGCTCGCATGTACAAAGATTGCGAGCATGCTCAAGGGCCAGACGCCCGAGCAGATCCGAGAGACCTTTGGCATCGAAAACGACTTCAGTCCTGAAGAACTAGAAAAACTGAAACAGGAGAACGCATGGGCCCGTGAAGGCTAACGAGCCGTCCCGCCGCGCCATCGCACACAACACGGCGCGCCTGCTTTTCTTCTACCCCCGCGCGCACCCCTCCCCCCCCTCCTCCTCCCCCCGTCCCCCCCTTCGTTCCGGATGGACCGAATCAAAAAAGAAATGGGGGGAGGGGGCTCGGAAATGGCTGGGCAAGTGGGGGAAGAAATGGAGAGGGAGGTACCAACCAGTTGCCTCCCCCTCTCCATTTCTCCCCCTCTCTTTTTTCTCTCTCTCTCTCTCTTTTCTCTGCTGTACCTTAAGAATTAAAAAGCCTAATAAAGGAACCATCGTGTTTTGCGGATGAGCGGCAAAAAGTGGTCTAATGTCGTACAAGGCCGGCCAAGCACAGAATTAACCGGCTTCCAGGCGCTGCTAAGTAAAATAACTACCGAATTTAACCAGAACAAGTGCCCCGTCGAGGTGCACGTGACGCGGCAGCACCTGCTCTTGGTCGACGAAAAAGGCAACAGGGCCTTTGGCGTCCGTTTTTACAGCGTGAATAGTGTCGCAGTTGCTGGCTTAAAGGGCGCGCTGGAGCGGCAGGCGCGAGACTCCCAACAAATGCCGCCCGCCGTGCCACGCACTTACAATTTCGCTTGGCTGTTGAGACACGGCAGCGAGGAACTGAACGTAGAGACCAAGGAGCTCCTACGGACTCTGCAAAAGATAATCGAGGGGTCCGAGTACAAAGCGGCGAACGACGTCCCGAAGACAGTTTTTGACAAGGCTAAGGCATCGGTCCTCGCGGTGATCGAGTCCGTGATGCAGGTTAAAGCGTGGAGCCCACCGCACCTGCTCCTGTTGCAGGAAACGGAGCACTACGGATCAACGAACCTATTGTCTTGGCTTAAGGCTGAGCACACGCAGTTGGTCCGGAGGCTGTACGGCCAGGTAGCAAGCATCCCGACACTGCTGGCAAGCTCTGACACTGAGTACTACGTGTGGTCCTGCATATCGCCCTACGCGATCTTTGTCCGGTCGTGCGATCATTTCCCGAGAGGCATTTTTTGATGTTGGGCCTGGAACGTGAGGTCCTGCAGCCCAATAGTAAAAAGCAAGGCACCGCCACGAACCCTAACTTTTACGATATGAGTAACGGGGACGTCCTGCTACCGACAGAGAGGCCGCCAGAAACCCAAAGAAAACTTGGCCTGCTGCACTACCTGCTGCTCGTCTGCAACACGTACGAGATGCTCGTAGAGAAGAGCGGCCAGCGCATGGAAGAATGTCATTCTTTGGTGCAGACGATGCTGTCCGCCATCGAGCGTAAGGACCGGCAACATTTGGGCGCGGCGCTGGATATGCTTCCGAGGCTGGACAAGTGGGCGTTCAAGGCCGGGCTGCGCCCTTGCCTAGAACGCCTGCTGCTGCAAAACCGCGCGCTGACGGGGGATATCTGGTGTGGCAAGCACCCTGACTTGCGTTACCCAGAGAAGCCGTTTGTGCATGTCGCGTATAACGAGTGCGTCTACGTGTACCATGCGCTTAATCGGATCATGAAAAATCACGGCAGCAACCAGAAAATCCTGAGGACCGCGCTGGACGCTTGGTACGAGAAGACCGTGGGGCCCAGCGAATTCCAGAGCGAAGAAGATGGCTGGCAAAGCTATATTAAGGCCCGCACATGTGGACAACAACGCACGGTCCTGGCGCGACGAGCTGGCGTTTTCGGCGCATGCACACCTGCTCACTTTGCTAAAAGAAAACACTGCGCTTAAGGAGGCCCTAACAAAACCAGAGGACCCGCAGAAGCCCTTTGGCCTTCTGGTTGATTCGAAGTACATTGACACGTACTGGAAAGCTAAATTGAGCGCCGGGCCGCAACGTTTCTAGCGGCCTTTCAAACGGAGAGAGAGGGAGCAGGGGAGGCTGGGCGGCGTTCTAACAAAAGCACCACAACAACAGGCGGCAAAAAAAAGTTTCAACCTTCCTGCTTTGCAAGCTAGAGGGGGGAAAAAGCGGTGACCTCATTTGGTGAGAGGAGGGGAGGTGCGTGGGATTTGGTGAGAGGAGGGGAGGTGCGTGGGAGAGGGGGCGTGTCCCGCCGCGGATTTCTTTTTTTTTTGTTTGTGTCGCAGATTAAAACTTTGCTTTTTTTGGATGACAATTTTTTTTTTTTGTTACAGGCTTTTTGTTTTTTACAAGTTAAGCCTCGTCCATGAGAAAAACAATTACTCTCTCGCTTCAATTTCGGGGGATGCCACCCCCCCCCTGCGCAGATGTTTCGTTGGGGCCTGCCCAACCCCCCCCCCCCCAACGAAACATCTGCCAACAAACACCCCAGTGTTTTCTCAGAGAATGGAGGGGCCGGCCGCGGCCCCCATCCCACCCTGCTGTTATTTTTTTTCTCCCTTTGGGCAATCCCTTGTGCGCTCGGCCCCCCCCCCTCCCCAACTTCTTAGTCCGTTTTCGCTGGATGAAAAGCGCGCGCGGAGGCAGATGTTGTGTGTGTAGGGGGGGGGGGGGGGCCGCACCGACGTCTTTTTTCTAACAAGGTTTTGTGCCAAGGTAGCCTTTGACATAAATCACCTTTTTTTTTGTCCTAGACACAGCAGCTGTTTTTTTTTCTCTTGCTCTCTCGTACCCGCTTCTTTGTTTTTGTTGTTGTGCATTTTTCGCGCCTTTCTCTCTCCGTGTGTGTTTTTTTGGCCTAAGGTGGGGTTGTTTTTTTTACGCAGCGGAAATGGTTGCGATCGGAGTTTTCACAGAGCAGACGGTTGGCACGAGCTTCTGGAGTTTCCAAGAAATGAACGCACTGGACCAGGCCATAGACGCATTGAGAGCTGAGAAAGTACAAACCATGAGCCACGAGGACCTTGCCGCCGTGCTGCACGACATCATCTTGCAAGCCAATGCTGGCGCTCCATGGACCAAAACCCAGGCCGACATAGGGCAGCGCATTGGACCCAAAGCCTTTTTGAGCCCATATGAGGTACTGCGCCTATTTTGCTAAGTTTGCTAAGCAGCACAAAATCAGACAGAGAAAGAGATTTCGGTTCGTTTTTTCGTCAATGGCGGTTGGCCTTTCCTTTCTTTTTTTTTAGGCGGCGGTCTTCTGCACGCAAAGAAACATCCAAGATTTGCAAGAGATATCGGCCCTCAATTCCAGGCAGCTCAAGCAGGCCGAAAGGCACGTTAAGGAACTTAGGAAACTAGTCAAGGAAGCCCGGAGGCAGGTTCGCGAGGCTGAAGCCAACGTAAGCAAATAAAACAAGGCACTTTTTTCTCGCAACTACAGTGTCTCTCTTTGTGTTTTTTTTTTCAGGCGATTGAAAGAAAGGATTTTGTAAACGCCGTATTCTTTTTTCAAAAAAAAAAAAAAAAAAAAAAAAAAAAAAAAAGCTAACCGGATTTGTTTTTTCTTCGGTTAGTCGAATCCTTTTTTTAATACATACTCCCCCAAAAAAAATGGGCGGGGGAGGATGGGGCGCAGAGGGAGGGAAAAGGCGTACGAGGCCGCATTTGCGCAGCCCCCCCCCCCCCCCCTTCGCTGAGGAGGCTCAAAAAAGAATAGTCTCTTTTTCCCAGGCCCAGAAAGGCCGTGACATCATCACCCCCAAGAGTACTCGCCATGCACACACACACACATCCCCGCCAAACCTACGGCCTCAATCTCAGGAACTTACAAAAAACAGGCGGCACCCCGGCTTTCTATCACACAAGAGAAAAAAAGGTGGTTTTAATCTCGGACTTTCTTTTTTTTAATATTTATTTTTGGTCCTCCCCTTCACCTCCCCCTCCCCCTCCTCCCCCCAAAAAAAACCCCCCAGGAAATCTTTTTTGTTGTTTGTTTCGTCCCCCGGTTTTGTCTTAGCGCAGCAGGCGGCCCTTCTGCGCCTGGTGCCTGCGTTTGCGCCAGCAAAGGCAGCCCGTGCCCGCACGCAGGAGGTCATTGCAGGAATCTTTCGTGCACCGCTCGAAGCGAATCCACGTGGCTTCCCTCACCTCCTCCAAGGCTTCCTGACACTCAGCGGCGACGAGCAGCGCCCCTTCCAAACACAGCATCATTTCCTCCAGGAGCTCCTGCGCGGCCCTGGCATGTCCGCAGGCGCCCGGGCAGCCTTGCAATCTCTTTACCAGCAGGTCAGCGCGTGCACGTAGCAGCCCCTTGACGTCCTCGTCTTGTTGCAGTTGCAGAAAAAGATTGCCGCCGTTGGTACCTGCCCTTGTAGTTACCTTGGTCAGACATGCCTCTTTTTGGCGCACGTGCTGTCTCTTTGTCGTCTGGTTGTCGGGATGTTTTTTTTTGGGCACCCAGCTTTTCTTCCCCCCCGCCCTGCCACAATTCTTTCGCGGCCCCCCCCCCCACAACCGTTTCTTTTTTTCCCAGCCGTGCGGCGGCCCCCCCCCCCCCCCCCGCACCTTGGCACCAGCAACAGGTTTCCTTTTCATCGGGCCTTTCCCGGCGGCCCCCCCCCCCAACACTCCCTTGCGAGCACCCTCTATATCTGCTACACGATAGAACCCGCTTCTGCGCGTCCCCCCCCCCTACACACTCTCTCGCAAGTTTTTTGCAGACATTCGCTGCTTTTTTTTTTGTTTTTGTTTGCTTTCTGTATCTCAAAAAAACGGGACTAGCCTTTTTTTCAATCTGTAAAACCAAAAAAAGGGAAAGTCTGGACCGGTGCCGCAACGCCAGCCTCGCAATATCTCCCTTGTTTCTCCTTTTCTGTCTCTCTCTAGACGACGATGAATGCTTGATTAGCGCTCATGGTGGTGTTTTTGGCCAACGCCGACTGCGCCTGGCGCGCGCCGGAACCGACGGACCTGTTGCTCGAGCTGTCCGTCGGCGCCGCCGGCGCGGTGTGGACGCTGCCGGCCGCGGGCGCTCTTGCGGGTGGCACGCGCCGACGACTGGCGCAAGACGAGCAATGGCTGGTAGACTGGGGCGACGGCGCGCCGCCGCAGACGTGCACGGTTCGCGGGCCGTGCACGCACGTGTTTGCCAGCGCGGGCGTATTTACAATAGCGGTGGAAGGCGTGGTGCCGGGCTGGGCCATGACGCCGGCGTGGCGCGCGCAGCAGGCGGACGAGGTCGCGCTGCTCGCGATCGCGCAGTGGGGCGGGCTGCGGCTGGACACTAGCAGCGGCTACCACTTCTACGGCGAAAGGCAGCTTCAGTCGCTGCCGCCGCTGTCGGCTGTCGACACGTCGCAGGTGACGAGCTTCGAGCACAGCTTCGCCGGGCTAGGGGACGCCGCGTTTGACGTGTCGGGGCTGGACACGCGCGCGGCCACGACGCTGCGCGGCGCGTTCGCAAACTCGCCGAAGCTCGTGTTCTCGAACGTCAGCGGCTGGGACCTGTCGCGCGCGCGGGACATTTCGTACCTGTTCAACGGCACAAATGTAACCGATATTCGGGGCCTCGAGCGCTGGAACGTGACGGGCGTGTCGGAGGCGACCGCGGTGTTCGCACAGTCCGTGCTGCGGGCCGATCTGTCGAGTTGGCGGCTGGACGGGCTGCGCGACGCCCCCCGGCTGCTGGACGGCGCGCCCGCGGAGCTGCTGCGCACGACACACAACGCGTGCCTGAGCCAGCGCACAAGCGTCGAGTGCGCCGTGTGGGTGCCGTCCGCGACGCCGACCTCGACACTGACTCGGTCCCCTTCCCAGTCCGGGTCCGCGTCACCGTCTGTGACCGCGTCGCGGAGCTTGGGCTCGTCGCTGACCGCCAGCCCCTCGCTGACGACGTCTGCGTCCTTGACTGCGTCAAGCTCGAACACTCCGACCGCGTCAACGACTGTGTCGGGGAGCGCGACTGCCTCCCCGAGCCAGAGCCCTTCTGGCTCGCCGGACGTCAATGAGTGTGCGGATGGCGTGGAGCTGGTGTGCGGGACAGGCGCGCTGTGCACCAACACGTACGGCTCGTACGAGTGCGGCTGCAAGACGAAGTATGAGAAGGAAAGTTACTAAAACTACTTTCTTTCTTTCTTCTTTCTTCATAATATATTATTATTATTATTATTATTATTATTATTATTATTGGACACCGTGATAGCCCAGTGGTCAAGTTCTACCATCTGGGCCCTGTCGCCAGTTCGATTCCCGTCGGTGCCACCAGTATTTTCATTGAACATACCGGTCTATTTCTGGACCAGTATTTTCATTGAACATACCGGCCCGTCTGGAAGTGTTGGAACTGCCCTTGCGGGGGTGTCATTAGAGCTTATCGTCAATTCTTCGTACTCCCCTCACGGGTGAGACGATGGAGGCACATGTGCAGAAATGCATCAGCCATTGACAGAGAAGCACTATTATTATTATTATTATTATTATTGGACACCGTGATAGCCCAGTGGTCAAGCTCTACCATCTGGGCCTGTCGCCAGTTCGATTCCCGTCGGTGCCACCAGTATTTTCATTGAACATACCGGTCCGTCTGGACCAGTATTTTCATTGAACATACCGGTCCGTCTGGAACAGTATTTTCATTGAACATACCGGTCCGTCTGGAAGTGTTGGAACTGCCCTTGCGGGGGTGTCATTAGAGCCTATCGTCAATTCTTCGTACTCCCCTCACGGGTGAGACGATGGAGGCGCATGTGCAGAAATGCATCAGCCATTGACAGAGAAGCACTATTATTATTATTATTATTATTATTATTATTATTATTATTATTATTATTATTATGGAGGCACATGTCCAGGATCTGGATTTGATGTCATACTCTGAGGAAACCTATTATTGTTATTATTATTACTATTATCATTATTATTATTATTATTATTATTATTATTATTATTAGGGAGTACATAGGCCATCGGTCCTTTCCATGGACTGATTGGTATAAAGCTCCTAGAGTAATGTTCTATGCCGTCACTTCCTTTATTCCACCGATTGGTGTGGAGACTTTCCTTATGGAATGGAGGACTGGATGCACATGGCCTTTTGGCTCAGCAATTGGCAGGAGATACACTATTATTATTATTATTATTATTATTATTATTACTATTAGGGAGTACATAGGCCATCGGTCCTTTCCATGGGCTGATTGGTATAAAGCTCCTAGAGTAATGTTCTATGCCGTCACTTCCTTTATTCCACCGATTGGTGTGGAGACTTTCCTTATGGAATGGAGGACTGGATGCACATGGCCTTTTGGCTCAGCAATTGGCAGGAGATACACTATTATTACTATTATTATTATTATGGAGGGGTGCACAGTATGGCACCCCACGGGAAGAGGAGGTGGTTGGGCATCTTCCCACTGGTTCCGAGGCTATGTTGTTGTGTTGTTTTTATAAGACATACACCACGTGGGGTCAAAGGGGTATATACATTCCGAGATCTAGGGGTGGTGACGGATTTCGAGGCGTCCCAGACACTTACCGTCAAACGTCCTCATGCGCTGGCAGACCGCATGAAATGTCTGCTACCCCCCTAGAGTACCTCGATTCGACTTATACCCAGTCTCGTGGAACTCTCTCATAGGGAACATCAATCATTTGCAGTTGATTTCCTGCAAGGTATCCGACACGCCGGGCGGGTAGCTATTCAGGGATGGTCAGAGTCACTCTTCTCTCCCCAACATTCACTGTGTGACTGTTGGGTCGAGGGATGGTCCGAGGTGCATGGTCCTTGGACTCAGCTATGACAGATCAATACACATATTATTATTAATATTATTTTTATTACTATTATTATTATTATTATTTTGGACACCGTGATAGCCCAGTGGTCAAGTTCTACCATCTGGGCCCTGTCGCCAGTTCGATTCCCGTCGGTGCCACCAGTATTTTCATTGAACATACCGATCCGTCTGGACCAGTATTTTCATTGAACATACCGGCCCGTCTGGAAGTGTTGGAACTGCCCTTGCGGGGGTGTCATTAGAGCTTATCGTCAATTCTTCGTACTCCCCTCACGGGTGAGACGATGGAGGCGCATGTGCAGAAATGCATCAGCCATTGACAGAGAGGCACTATTATTATTATTATTATTATTATTATTATTATTATTATTATTATTATTATTATTATTATTATTATTATTATTACAGCCCAATGGCCTTACGGCATTAAACTGTGATGCCAACTCAAAACCATTTGGTGGATGATGCTGGGGAGGAGGGTCGTTGGGCGCCTGTCGAAGATCTTAAACTCCGCTATGCCGGTTGATAGCCCGTGGACCCAGCGGATACCAAATTGTTATGGGTGGGGTTTTGAGGTAGTTCTAGCAACCATGCTTGGTGTACGCACTTGCACATGCGGCAACGTTTTGCAAGAGGTTGTTGGGACTGCGGAATAACCTCGGCTTAGTGTAGTCTTGCCCTCAGGAGCTCCATCGGTGGCCCCTATAATCAGTCGAGAGACTGACTAGGTGGGGATGGAGCACCTCGAACAAGGGCATGGAGGCTCATGTCCGGAAACGGATCGTGCCATCAGCTCCATCAGTATGCCTTAGAGGAAGTATTATTATTATTATTATTATTATTATGTATGTGCGTATGTATGATGTATGTATGTATGTATGTATGTATATGTATGTATGTATGTATGTATGTATGTATGATAGAACTGCCTCAAAACCCCATCCATAACAATTTGACAGACAACTGGGTCCTGGGCTACCAACCAGCATGGCGGACTTAAAGATCTTTTATGAGGCCTCAACGATCCTCCTCCCCAGCATACCACCAAAATTCATCGTTAGATTGGCATCACAGTTTAACGCCGTAAGGCCCTTGGGCTGAATAACAATAATAATAATAATAATAATAATAATAATAATAATAATAATAATAATAATAATAGTGCTTCTCTGTCAATGGCTGATGCATTTCTGCACATGCGCCTCCATCGTCTCACCCGTGAGGGGAGTACAAAGAATTGACGATAAGCTCTAATGACACCCCCGCAAGGGCAGTTCCAACACTTCCAGACGGGCCGGTATGTTCAATGAAAATACTGGTCCAGAAATAGACAGGTATGTTCAATGAAAATACTGGTGGCACCGACAATAATAATAATAATAATAATAATAATAATAATAATAATAATAATAATTATAATAGTGCTTCTCTGTCAATGGCTGATGCATTTCTGCACATGCGCCTCCATCGTCTCACCCGTGAGGGGAGTACGAAGAATTGACGATAGGCTCTAATGACACCCCCGCAAGGGCAGTTCCAACACTTCCAGACGGACCGGTATGTTCAATGAAAATACTGGTGGCACCGACGGGAATCGAACTGGCGACAGGGCCCAGATGGTAGAACTTGACCACTGGGCTATCACGGTGTCCATAATAATAATAATAATAATAATAATAGTGGTGCTTCTCTGTCAATGGCTGATGCATTTCTGCACATGCGCCTCCATCGTCTCACCCGTGAGGGGAGTACGAAGAATTGACGATAAGCTCTAATGACACCCCCGCAAGGGCAGTTCCAACACTTCCAGACGGGCCGGTATGTTCAATGAAAATACTGGTCCAGACGGATCGGCATGTTCAATGAAAATACTGGTGGCACCGACGGGAATCGAACTGGCGACAGGGCCCAGATGGTAGAACTTGACCACTGGGCAATAGTAATAATAATAATAATAATAATAATAATAATAATAATAATAATAATAATAATAATAATAATAATAATAATAATAATAATAATATGTGTATTGATCTGTCATGGCTGAGTCCAAGGACCATGCGCCTCCATCCCTCGACCCAACAGTCACACAGTGAATGTTGGGGAGGGAAGAGTGACTCTTACCATCCCTGAATAGCTACCCGCCCAACGTGTCGGATACCTTGCAGGAAATCAACTGCAAATGATTGATGTTCCCTATGAGAGAGTTCCACGAGACTGGATATAAGTCGAATGGAGGTACTCAAAGGGGGTAGCAGACATTTCATGCGGTCTGCCAGCGCAGGACGTTTGGCGGTAAGTGTCTGGGACGCCTCGAAACCCGTCACCACCCCTAGATCTCGGAATGTATATACCCCTTTGACCCCACGTGGTGTATGTCTTATAAAAACAACACAACAACATAGCCTCGGAACCAGTGGGAAGAGGCCCAACCACCTCCTCTTCCCGTGGGGTGCCATACTACCTACCTACTACCTACCTACTACCTACCTACTACCTACCTACTACCTACCTACTACCTACCTACTACCTACCTACTACCTACCTACTACCTACCTACTACCTACCTACTACCTACTACCTACTACCTACTACCTACTACCTACTACCTACTACCTGACCTACTACCTGCTACCTGCTACCTACTACTACTACTACTACTACTACTACTACTACTATTACTGCTGCTGCTGCTGGTACAAGCGGAGACTGGAGACTGGAGACTGGAGACAGGTGATAGGTCAGAAGCGACGACCTGATCGCCGCCGGTTCCGCACAGGTTTTTTGGCAACCACCGCAAAGTGCGGTGCCTTCGACAGGGATTTTTCAGAGGGGCCTCAGAGCGCAGACGCATCTTGTTCTCTGCTTCATGTAAGTACCAGCAATCATTTTTTTTTGTATTTTTTTAATCACAGACCTTCACTACCTCATACATAAGGTCTGTGTTAAGCTTTTTTTGTTTTTCCTCAGTTTGTTTCATTTTTCAAATACAAAACCTTTCGTGCAGTCGGAATTATTGCAGGATTTTGTTGTTCTTTCTTTGCCCCTTTTTTATTTAGCACTTTTCTCGAGATTTTTTACTTCCCAGAGGTAGAAAATGCTGTTGTGTTGGTCTGTGCCAACTTTCAGCTTACTTTTTTCATTATTCCATCCGATAGCTCGCCACAACTTTCGTACAGTCGGAAGTATTGCAGGATTTTGTTGTTCCTTTATTTGTCCCTTTTTTATTTATAACTTTTCTCGAGATTTTTTACTTCCCAGAGGTAGAACATGCTGTTCTGTTGGTCTGTGCCAATTTTCAGCTCATTTTTTTCATTATTCCATCCGATAGCTCGCCACAACTTTTTGTTGCAGGCTGCGCTAGCAATTTTTTCTGGTGTTGCTCACACTCATTCAAAGCATATCCAGACCTTCATTATAGTTTGTTCTAAGTCTGTATCATAACATATTTGCATAGTTTATGCTTGACAGTTTCAATCAATCAAAACAAAATTTTGCTGCTGAAATTGCAGCGCAATCTTTGGTAGGTGTACCTATCGTCATTTTGTTGCTCACACTCATGCAAAGCATATCCAGACCTTCATTATAGTTTGTTCTAAGTCTGTATCATAACATATTTGCATAGTTTATGCTTGGCCGTTTCAATCAATCAAAACAAATTTTGCTGCAGCAAATTTGCTGCAGCGCAATCTTTGGTACGTGTACATATCGTCATTTTGTTATTATTAATCACACTCATTCAAAACATATCCAGACCTTCATTATAGTATGTTCTAAGTCTGTATCATAACATATTTGCATAGTTTATGCTTGGTTGTTTCAATCAATCAAAAATTTTGCAGCAGCGCTAGCTAGCGAATATATGCTCGTGCATGTATATTGTATGAGCAGGTACTAGGAGATGCGTTTGCTGTTTGCTGTTGCTCCTGCTTTGGTATGCATGCAAGCGTTCTCTGCAAAGCCAAACGATGTCTTAGTATTAGTAGCAGCAGTACAAGTAGCAGCAGTAGTAGTAGCAGCAGCAGCAGCAGCAGTAGTAGTAGCAGCAGCAGCACTAGAAGTAGTAGAAGTAGTAGTAGCAACAGTAGTAGTAGTAGTAGTAGTAGTAGTAGTAGTAGTAGTAGTAGAAGTAGTAGTAGAAGTAGCAGCAGCAGCAGCAGTAGTAGTAGTAGTAGCAGCAGCAGTAGTAGTATTAGTAGCAGCAGCAGTAGTAATACTAGTAGTAAAAGTAGTGGAAGTAGTAGTAGTAGTAGTAGTAGTAGTAGTAGTAGTAGTAGCAGCAGCAGCAGCAGCACTAAGTAGTAGTAGTAGTAGTAGTAGTAGTAGTAGTAGTAGCAGTGCAGCACAGTAGTAGTAGTAGTAGTAGTAGTAGTAGTAGTAGTAGCAGCAGCAGCAGTAGCATTAGTAGTAGCAGCAGCAGTATAAGCAGCAGCAGTAGTAGTAGTAGTAGTAGTAGTGGTAGTAGTAGTAGTAGTAGTAGTAGTAGTAGTAGTAGTAGTAGGAAGTAGTAGTAGTAGTAGCAGCAGCAGTAGTATTAGTAGCAGCAGTACAAGTAGCAGCAGTAGCAGCAGCAGTAGCAGTAGCAGTAGCAGCAGCAGCAGTAGTAGTAGTAGCAGTAGCAGTAGTAGTAGTAGTAGTAGCAGCAGCAGTAGTAGCAGCAGTAGTAGTACTAGTAGTAATAGTAGTAATAGTAGTAGTAGTAGTAGTTGTAGTAGTTGTAGTAGTAGTAGCAGCGCTAGTAGTAGTAGTAGTAGTAGTAGTAGTAGTAGCACTAGTAGTAGTAGTAGTAGTAGTAGTAGTAGTAGTAGTAGTAGTAGTAGCAGCAGCAGCACTAGTAGTAGTAGTAGTAGTAGTAGTAGTAGTAGTAGTAGTAGTAGTAGCAGCAGCAGCAGCAGCTGCAGCAGTAGTAGTAGTAGCAGCAGCAGAAGTAGTAGTAGCAGCAGCAGCAGTAATACCAGTAGTAGTAGTAGTAGTAGTAGTAGTAGTAGTAGTAGTAGTACTAGTAGTAATAGTAGTAGTTAGTAGCTGTAGTATCACAGCAGCAGCAGCAGTAGTAGTAGTAGTAGTAGTGGTAGTAGTAGTAGTAGTAGTAGTAGTAGTAGTAGTAGTAGTATCAACGCTAGCGGTTCTGTTGCAATTTTAGCAATATATTGACAGTCAACGATTTGTCAATCGATTTGCGGGGGGTGGGGGAGGATTGTAGAGATAGGTTACCCCACCCACGCTACACACGCAGGAAGGTCGTGTTTAGGAGATCCCAACTTACGAAGTTATTAATCAATCCTCATCCGTGATTTCAATTTAAATTATTATTAAAATAGGAATCATTAACATCACGAATAAGGATTGGTTTAAATTCTCGCTCCTCCTCCCCTCTCCCCCCCCCGCGCACACACGCATGTAAGTACGCGCGAAGTTTTTAACTATTAAAGTTTTTATTGAAAATTATGTTTATTATGATTTAATAATATTGAATTCGTTTATTTTGTTTATGACGGTGATTTACGTTTTATAATATAAAAAATCTGAATTCATAATGAACATATACAGTTGAGGCGTCTGACTCCGGATATACTGTGATCAAGTTAGAACTTGAATGAAAAATTGATTTTTTATTAGAAATTAACTTGAAATAATTAAATTCAATATTTCTCATCAATATTATGTGTTTTTAAATCAATTCCAAAAGTTTTGATCATAGTGTGAAAATTAGACTTCAATAGACTTCATTTCACTTAAAACGTAGACTCACGTTTTTGCGAAACTTTTGTTAGTCTTAGTCTCCTTTTTTTTCTTCTTTGCCACCCCTCCCCCCCTTCCGCTCTCCGGGTTTTTTCTAAACCAATCGTGTCCTTCAGTTCCGCCGCCCTCGCTCTCTCTCTCCCCTCCTTTTGCTCCCTGCCGTTTTCCCTCCCCCGCTCCCCTCCTTTTTGTCTGCTGTGTTAGAATGCACCCTTTCCCCGCCCTATTCTCTAAAAATGAGCGGTGATGGCCAAGTTGTCACGGTAGCCCAGAACCGGGCGACGCTTATTAAGAAGTTTGGCCTGCAACACGCCTTCCGGTGCACACGGTGTCAAACTCTAGAGCAAAAACCCAACCTAGACCCGAGGAAGCTGCAATGCAGGGTCCTGCGCTGGCGGCCCTTTGCTTAGTATGTCATCAACAACAAGCAGCCTGGCAAGCAGCCTCGGCCGGACCATTTAGTAGCTCTGACAAAAAAGCAGCGCGACGGCAATTTCTTGGAACGGCAGCTCAAGCAAGCCTTTCCCGAGTGCCTCCTCTTCATGGCCATTCGGCGCCGCGACTTGTATAAACTTTACAACCCAGAAAAACTAACAAAAGGCAATCACGTTCTGCTGTTGAAAGATCAAAAGGTAGTGCTGAAGTGGCTGGCCAAGCGCGACCAGCCCGCCAACCTGAAAAACCCTTTGCTAGGCGACCTAGTAGATTTCATCCAGTTGCAGTCCTACTTGTTCAGGCATGGCGAAATGGCGCCCAAGATTTACGGCTGCCTGCAAATCTGCAAGGACTCGGAAGAGATAGATACAACGAAACGCTTGGCCACAGACAAGGCCGGGGCAAACGTCTAGAATCAAAGAGCATGGGTTGAGGCAGCACCATCATGTGCGTTTGCAATGAACTGTCTACCCTCTACGGCGTTAGGAGGCTCAAAGAGCTCAATCTCGCCATATCAGTTAGTATATGGGCGTGAGCCTGATATCCCGACTTCGCTCCTTCACCCAAAAGACACTTGGGCGGATGCGGATGAGTTGTTTGGGATGAGACTTAGAGTGAAGATGGAGGCGGAACAAATAGTCAGGGCGCATAGAGAGGCGGAGCGCCGAAAGACTGATGCTGAAGGGGTGCGACAAGCGCACTTGGATCAGATCAAGTTTCAGGTTGGGGATATTGTACTGTTGTACCATCCTCAGGTCCCGAAAGGAGTCAGCTCTAAGCTGTTCACTCACTGGAAAGGACCTTATCAGATTATGGAACAGACGGGACCTCTGAACTACAAGATCAGGGGTAGAGGGAAGGTGTAAATTGTGAAGGTAAGAAGGCTGATTAAGTATGATCCCTTCTTACTGGAAGATGAATCCGTTGAGGAGGCGTTAAAACGGATGAAGGACGATTTTCAAAGAGGTGCCGCCCATCCACAAGGATGCTGGCATAGACCAGACGATGCTTATCGGGCACCGATAGCTGAGAAGGAGGAGAGTGAGGTGGACAGTAAGGAGAAGACTGACCGCATACGTGCGGTGGGGACTCAGTCTAAGTCTCCGCGAGAGCATAGCGGAAAGAAGGAGAAGATCACAGAGGCGCAGCTAAGGAGAGCGCGGAATGATCTTATCAACGACCAACCGAGGAAGGCGATGAGGTCGATGGGATCAAAGGACGTCCACCAGGAGGAGGAGAGGACGGACACTGACCCAAACGCGGGCAACGTTGAGATTGTCCATGAGCGATGGAAGGAAGGCGATGCGATAGCAACCATCGCATGGGTGAAAAATGTTTTCTATCTGATGAGACCAGCGGAACAACATGTCGCTGATGACACTCTCTCAGACTTATACTTGATGCGGGTCGTGGCGGTCCCACGACAGATGCGTGTCACACGGACACTCAAAATATCATCAGCCGCAAAAATAGCACAACCGATACTCCAGTTTTGGAGAAGTATGGACCCGGTTGAGGATCCAAAGGCAAGACATTATCTGCCAGTATATAAAAAAGACGCAAAAAGTCTCGAGACATGGGATGATACAATTACTCCCAGAGACAAGGATTACACTGCGTGGACCATTCAGACACTGCCAAGAGGAGTGCTTGATATCCCTTTTGAATTATCGTTGGGCGGAATCCCTAATAAGATCTGGGACATTCTCGAACAGTCAAAGTTTGATCTGACTTTTGTTGGCGGTCCTCCACCAGGTAAAGAAATCCGCGCCAGACGACGAAGGCAGTAACAAGGAAACTATTTTTCTTTATGCGTCTCAAACAAACTGGTTGATTGCCCACGGCGTATCATGATTTGATCATGCATCATCAGTTATCAATATGAATATTAAAAAGACTCAGTGATATAACTTGGCATTCGATCGCAACATACGAGTGCGAAAGGTCGATCGACGATGATACTACACCGTATACGGGGATCGCTAGTGTATTGAGCGATGGTGTTCCCGGGTATGACCTTTCCAAGTCCTGGGATGATGTTCTCGAAAATGAAATGTTCTCTGAAACTTTCATGAAATTATTTTTTACGATAGATTATATACTGTCGTACCTGAGCACGGTCAATCTCTACTTGTGTCGGTATATCGCAGGGTCGGGTACATACACCTCGACTTCGGATATAGCTATTAGGACTGGCCCCCTAATACTATATAATAGGATATCCGCCTTATACAAGGGTATGTCATTAAAAAAGACAATGCACTTACGATCTCCCTGTGAATATTAATAATAATAATAATAATAATAATATATTGATCTGTCATGGCTGAGCCCGAGGGCCATGCGCCTCCATCTCTCGACCCAACAGGGACTACAGTGAGTATGTTGGGGAGGGAAGAGTGACTCTAACCATCCTGCATAGAAGGCCCCAAAAGTAAGTCCCTACTACCCGCACAGTGTCGGGTACCTTGCAGGAAGTCAACTACAAATGATTGATCTTCCCCGCGTGAGAGCTCCACGAGACTGGGTAGGTCCCGCATGGAGGTACTCACAGGGGTAGCAGACATTTCATGCGGTCTGCCAGCGCATGAGGACGTTTTGTGGTAAGTATCTGGGACGCCTCGAAACCCGTCACCACCCATAGATCGCGGAATGTAAATACCCCTTTGATCCCACGTGGTGTATGTCTTATAAAAAACAACACAACGACATGGCCTCGGAACCAACACAACAACATAGCCTCGGAACCCACATCGACATAGCCTCGGAACCCACACAACAACAGAGCCTCGGAACCAACACAACAACATAGCCTCGGAACCAACACAACAACATAGCCTCGGAACCAACACAACAACATAGCCTCGGAGCCAACACAACGACATAGCTTCGAAACCAGTTGGAAGAGGCCCAACCACCTCCTCTTCCCGTGGGGTGCCATACTGTGCTGCCCTCCATAATAATAATGATAATAATAATAGTGCTTCTCTGTCAATGGCTGATGCATTTCTGCACATGCGCCTCCATCGTCTCACCCGTGAGGGGAGTACGAAGAATTGACGATAAGCTCTAATGACACCCCCGCAAGGGCAGTTCCAACACTTCCAGACGGGCCGGTATGTTCAATGAAAATACTGGTCCAGAAATAGACCGGTATGTTCAATGAAAATACTGGTGGCACCGACGAGAATCGAACTGGCGACAGGGCCCAAATGGTAGAACTTGACCACTGGGCTATCACGGTGTCCAATAATAATAATAATAATAATAATAATAATAATAATAATAATAATAATAATACTATATCTGAGGCGTACTGATGCAGCTAATGGCATATCCTCAACGGACATAAGCCTCCAATACCCTTGTTCGAGGTCCTCCACCCCCCCGTGTCAGTCTCTCGCCTGATGATCGGGGCCACCGATGGAGCTCCTGAGGGCAAGACTGCACTAAGCCGAGGTTATTCCGCAGTCCCAGCAACCTCTTGCAAGACGTCACCGAATGTGCAAGTGCATACACCAAGCGCGGTTGCTAGAGCTGCCTCGAAACCCCACCCATAACAATCTGGTGTCTGCTGGGTCCTGGGCTATCAACCAGCATATGCGGAGTTTAAGATCTTTTACGCGCGCAACGACCCTCCTCCCCAGCATCTACCACCAAAGGGTTATGAGTTGGCGTCACAGTTTAACGCCTTGAGGCCATTGGGCTGGAACTCTGTTTAGAAAGTGTGACTAGGTTTTTTCATCGGGATTTCCCATGTCACAGTCAACACTCCAAGGCAGATTTACTATATCTGAGGCGTACTGATGCAGCTAATGGCATATCCTCAACGGACATAAGCCTCCAATACCCTTGTTCGAGGTCCTCCACCCCCCCGTGTCAGTCTCTCGCCTGATGATCGGGGCCACCGATTGAGCTCCAATAATAATAATAATAATCATAATAATAATAATAATAGTGCTTCTCTGTCAATGGCTGATGCACATCTGCACATGCGCCTCCATCGTCTCACCCGTGAGGGGAGTACGAAGAATTGACGATAGGCTCTAATGACACCCCCGCAAGGGCAGTTCCAACACTTCCAGACGGACCGGTATGTTCAATGAAAATACTGGTGGCACCGACGGGAATCGAACTGGCGACAGGGCCCAGATGGTAGAACTTGACCACTGGGCTATCACGGTGTCCAAAATAATAATAATAATAATAGTAATAATAATAATAATATTAATAATAATATGTGTATTGATCTGTCATAGCTGAGTCCAAGGACCATGCACCTCGGACCATCCCTCGACCCAACAGTCACACAGTGAATGTTGGGGAGAGAAGAGTGACTCTGACCATCCCTGAATAGCTACCCGCCCGGCGTGTCGGATACCTTGCAGGAAATCAACTGCAAATGATTGATGTTCCCTATGAGAGAGTTCCACGAGACTGGGTATAAGTCGAATCGAGGTACTCTAGGGGGGTAGCAGACATTTCATGCGGTCTGCCAGCGCATGAGGACGTTTGACGGTAAGTGTCTGGGACGCCTCGAAATCCGTCACCACCCCTAGATCTCGGAATGTATATACCCCTTTGACCCCACGTGGTGTATGTCTTATAAAAACAACACAACAACATAGCCTCGGAACCAGTGGGAAGATGCCCAACCACCTCCTCTTCCCGTGGGGTGCCATACTGTGCACCCCTCCATAATAATAATAATAGTAATAATAGTGTATCTCCTGCCAATTGCTGAGCCAAAAGGCCATGTGCATCCAGTCCTCCATTCCATAAGGAAAGTCTCCACACCAATCGGTGGAATAAAGGAAGTGACGGCATAGAACATTACTCTAGGAGCTTTATACCAATCAGCCCATGGAAAGGACCGATGGCCTATGTACTCCCTAATAGTAATAATAATAATAATAATAATAATAATAATAATAATAGTGTATCTCCTGCCAATTGCTGAGCCAAAAGGCCATGTGCATCCAGTCCTCCATTCCATAAGGAAAGTCTCCACACCAATCGGTGGAATAAAGGAAGTGACGGCATAGAACATTACTCTAGGAGCTTTATACCAATCAGTCCATGGAAAGGACCGATGGCCTATGTACTCCCTAATAATAATAATAATAATAATAATAATAATAATAATGATAATAGTAATAATAATAACAATAATAGGTTTCCTCAGAGTATGACATCAAATCCAGATCCTGGACATGTGCCTCCATAATAATAATAATAATAATAATAATAATAATAATAATAATAATAATAATAATAATAATAGTGCTTCTCTGTCAATGGCTGATGCATTTCTGCACATGCGCCTCCATCGTCTCACCCGTGAGGGGAGTACGAAGAATTGACGATAGGCTCTAATGACACTCCCGCAAGGGCAGTTCCAACACTTCCAGACGGACCGGTATGTTCAATGAAAATACTGTTCCAGACGGACCGGTATGTTCAATGAAAATACTGGTCCAGAAATAGACCGGTATGTTCAATGAAAATACTGGTGGCACCGACGGGAATCGAACTGGCGACAGGGCCCAGATGGTAGAACTTGACCACTGGGCTATCACGGTGTCCAATAATAATAATAATAATAATAATAATAATAATAATAATAATAATAATAATATATTATGAAGAAAGAAGAAAGAAAGAAAGTAGTTTTAGTAACTTTCCTTCTCATACTTCGTCTTGCAGCCGCACTCGTACGAGCCGTACGTGTTGGTGCACAGCGCGCCTGTCCCGCACACCAGCTCCACGCCATCCGCACACTCATTGACGTCCGGCGAGCCAGAAGGGCTCTGGCTCGGGGAGGCAGTCGCGCTCCCCGACACAGTCGTTGACGCGGTCGGAGTGTTCGAGCTTGACGCAGTCAAGGACGCAGACGTCGTCAGCGAGGGGCTGGCGGTCAGCGACGAGCCCAAGCTCCGCGACGCGGTCACAGACGGTGACGCGGACCCGGACTGGGAAGGGGACCGAGTCAGTGTCGAGGTCGGCGTCGCGGACGGCACCCACACGGCGCACTCGACGCTTGTGCGCTGGCTCAGGCACGCGTTGTGTGTCGTGCGCAGCAGCTCCGCGGGCGCGCCGTCCAGCAGCCGGGGGGCGTCGCGCAGCCCGTCCAGCCGCCAACTCGACAGATCGGCCCGCAGCACGGACTGTGCGAACACCGCGGTCGCCTCCGACACGCCCGTCACGTTCCAGCGCTCGAGGCCCCGAATATCGGTTACATTTGTGCCGTTGAACAGGTACGAAATGTCCCGCGCGCGCGACAGGTCCCAGCCGCTGACGTTCGAGAACACGAGCTTCGGCGAGTTTGCGAACGCGCCGCGCAGCGTCGTGGCCGCGCGCGTGTCCAGCCCCGACACGTCAAACGCGGCGTCCCCTAGCCCGGCGAAGCTGTGCTCGAAGCTCGTCACCTGCGACGTGTCGACAGCCGACAGCGGCGGCAGCGACTGAAGCTGCCTTTCGCCGTAGAAGTGGTAGCCGCTGCTAGTGTCCAGCCGCAGCCCGCCCCACTGCGCGATCGCGAGCAGCGCGACCTCGTCCGCCTGCTGCGCGCGCCACGCCGGCGTCATGGCCCAGCCCGGCACCACGCCTTCCACCGCTATTGTAAATACGCCCGCGCTGGCAAACACGTGCGTGCACGGCCCGCGAACCGTGCACGTCTGCGGCGGCGCGCCGTCGCCCCAGTCTACCAGCCATTGCTCGTCTTGCGCCAGTCGTCGGCGCGTGCCACCCGCAAGAGCGCCCGCGGCCGGCAGCGTCCACACCGCGCCGGCGGCGCCGACGGACAGCTCGAGCAACAGGTCCGTCGGTTCCGGCGCGCGCCAGGCGCAGTCGGCGTTGGCCAAAAACACCACCATGAGCGCTAATCAAGCATTCATCGTCGTCTAGAGAGAGACAGAAAAGGAGAAACAAGGGAGATATTGCGAGGCTGGCGTTGCGGCACCGGTCCAGACTTTCCCTTTTTTTGGTTTTACAGATTGAAAAAAAGGCTAGTCCCGTTTTTTTGAGATACAGAAAGCAAACAAAAACAAAAAAAAAAGCAGCGAATGTCTGCAAAAAACTTGCGAGAGAGTGTGTAGGGGGGGGGGACGCGCAGAAGCGGGTTCTATCGTGTAGCAGATATAGAGGGTGCTCGCAAGGGAGTGTTGGGGGGGGGGCCGCCGGGAAAGGCCCGATGAAAAGGAAACCTGTTGCTGGTGCCAAGGTGCGGGGGGGGGGGGGGGGGCCGCCGCACGGCTGGGAAAAAAAGAAACGGTTGTGGGGGGGGGGCCGCGAAAGAATTGTGGCAGGGCGGGGGGGAAGAAAAGCTGGGTGCCCAAAAAAAAACATCCCGACAACCAGACGACAAAGAGACAGCACGTGCGCCAAAAAGAGGCATGTCTGACCAAGGTAACTACAAGGGCAGGTACCAACGGCGGCAATCTTTTTCTGCAACTGCAACAAGACGAGGACGTCAAGGGGCTGCTACGTGCACGCGCTGACCTGCTGGTAAAGAGATTGCAAGGCTGCCCGGGCGCCTGCGGACATGCCAGGGCCGCGCAGGAGCTCCTGGAGGAAATGATGCTGTGTTTGGAAGGGGCGCTGCTCGTCGCCGCTGAGTGTCAGGAAGCCTTGGAGGAGGTGAGGGAAGCCACGTGGATTCGCTTCGAGCGGTGCACGAAAGATTCCTGCAATGACCTCCTGCGTGCGGGCACGGGCTGCCTTTGCTGGCGCAAACGCAGGCACCAGGCGCAGAAGGGCCGCCTGCTGCGCTAAGACAAAACCGGGGGACGAAACAAACAACAAAAAAGATTTCCTGGGGGGTTTTTTTGGGGGGGAGGAGGGGGAGGGGGAGGTAAAGGGGAGGACCAAAAATAAATATTAAAAAAAAGAAAGTCCGAGATTAAAACCACCTTTTTTTCTCTTGTGTGATAGAAAGCCGGGGTGCCGCCTGTTTTTTGTAAGTTCCTGAGATTGAGGCCGTAGGTTTGGCGGGGATGTGTGTGTGTGCATGGCGAGTACTCTTGGGGGTGATGATGTCACGGCCTTTCTGGGCCTGGGAAAAAGAGACTATTCTTTTTTGAGCCTCCTCAGCGAAGGGGGGGGGGGGGCTGCGCAAATGCGGCCTCGTACGCCTTTTCCCTCCCTCTGCGCCCCATCCTCCCCCCGCCCATTTTTTTTGGGGGAGTATGTATTAAAAAAAGGATTCGACTAACCGAAGAAAAAACAAATCCGGTTAGCTTTTTTTTTTTTTTTTTTTTTTTTTTTTTTTTTTTGAAAAAAGAATACGGCGTTTACAAAATCCTTTCTTTCAATCGCCTGAAAAAAAAAACACAAAGAGAGACACTGTAGTTGCGAGAAAAAAGTGCCTTGTTTTATTTGCTTACGTTGGCTTCAGCCTCGCGAACCTGCCTCCGGGCTTCCTTGACTAGTTTCCTAAGTTCCTTAACGTGCCTTTCGGCCTGCTTGAGCTGCCTGGAATTGAGGGCCGATATCTCTTGCAAATCTTGGATGTTTCTTTGCGTGCAGAAGACCGCCGCCTAAAAAAAAAGAAAGGAAAGGCCAACCGCCATTGACGAAAAAACGAACCGAAATCTCTTTCTCTGTCTGATTTTGTGCTGCTTAGCAAACTTAGCAAAATAGGCGCAGTACCTCATATGGGCTCAAAAAGGCTTTGGGTCCAATGCGCTGCCCTATGTCGGCCTGGGTTTTGGTCCATGGAGCGCCAGCATTGGCTTGCAAGATGATGTCGTGCAGCACGGCGGCAAGGTCCTCGTGGCTCATGGTTTGTACTTTCTCAGCTCTCAATGCGTCTATGGCCTGGTCCAGTGCGTTCATTTCTTGGAAACTCCAGAAGCTCGTGCCAACCGTCTGCTCTGTGAAAACTCCGATCGCAACCATTTCCGCTGCGTAAAAAAAACAACCCCACCTTAGGCCAAAAAAACACACACGGAGAGAGAAAGGCGCGAAAAATGCACAACAACAAAAACAAAGAAGCGGGTACGAGAGAGCAAGAGAAAAAAAAACAGCTGCTGTGTCTAGGACCAAAAAAAAAGGTGATTTATGTCAAAGGCTACCTTGGCACAAAACCTTGTTAGAAAAAAGACGTCGGTGCGGCCCCCCCCCCTACACACACAACATCTGCCTCCGCGCGCGCTTTTCATCCAGCGAAAACGGACTAAGAAGTTGGGGAGGGGGGGGGGCCGAGCGCACAAGGGATTGCCCAAAGGGAGAAAAAAAATAACAGCAGGGTGGGATGGGGGCTGCGGCCGGCCCCTCCATTCTCTGAGAAAACACTGGGGTGTTTGTTGGCAGATGTTTCGTTGGGGGGGGGGGGGGGGTTGGGCAGGCCCCAACGAAACATCTGCGCAGGGGGGGGGTGGCATCCCCCCGAAATTGAAGCGAGAGAGTAATTGTTTTTCTCATGGACGAGGCTTAACTTGTAAAAAACAAAAAGCCTGTAACAAAAAAAAAAAATTGTCATCCAAAAAAAGCAAAGTTTTAATCTGCGACACAAACAAAAAAAAAAGAAATCCGCGGCGGGACACGCCCCCTCTCCCACGCACCTCCCCTCCTTTCACCAAATCCCACGCACCTCCCCTACTCTCACCAAATGAGGTCACCGCTTTTTCCCCCCTCTAGCTTGCAAAGCAGGAAGGTTGAAACTTTTTTTTGCCGCCTGTTGTTGTGGTGCTTTTGTTAGAACGCCGCCCAGCCTCCCCTGCTCCCTCTCTCTCCGTTTGAAAGGCCGCTAGAAACGTTGCGGCCCGGCGCTCAATTTAGCTTTCCAGTACGTGTCAATGTACTTCGAATCAACCAGAAGGCCAAAGGGCTTCTGCGGGTCCTCTGGTTTTGTTAGGGCCTCCTTAAGCGCAGTGTTTTCTTTTAGCAAAGTGAGCAGGTGTGCATGCGCCGAAAACGCCAGCTCGTCGCGCCAGGACCGTGCGTTGTTGTCCACATGTGCGGGCCTTAATATAGCTTTGCCAGCCATCTTCTTCGCTCTGGAATTCGCTGGGCCCCACGGTCTTCTCGTACCAAGCGTCCAGCGCGGTCCTCAGGATTTTCTGGTTGCTGCCGTGATTTTTCATGATCCGATTAAGCGCATGGTACACGTAGACGCACTCGTTATACGCGACATGCACAAACGGCTTCTCTGGGTAACGCAAGTCAGGGTGCTTGCCACACCAGATATCCCCCGTCAGCGCGCGGTTTTGCAGCAGCAGGCGTTCTAGGCAAGGGCGCAGCCCGGCCTTGAACGCCCACTTGTCCAGCCTCGGAAGCATATCCAGCGCCGCGCCCAAATGTTGCCGGTCCTTACGCTCGATGGCGGACAGCATCGTCTGCACCAAAGAATGACATTCTTCCATGCGCTGGCCGCTCTTCTCTACGAGCATCTCGTACGTGTTGCAGACGAGCAGCAGGTAGTGCAGCAGGCCAAGTTTTCTTTGGGTTTCTGGCGGCCTCTCTGTCGGTAGCAGGACGTCCCCGTTACTCATATCGTAAAAGTTAGGGTTCGTGGCGGTGCCTTGCTTTTTACTATTGGGCTGCAGGACCTCACGTTCCAGGCCCAACATCAAAAAATGCCTCTCGGGGAATGATCGCACGACCGGACAAAGATCGCGTAGGGCGATATGCAGGACCACACGTAGTACTCAGTGTCAGAGCTTGCCAGCAGTGTCGGGATGCTTGCTACCTGGCCGTACAGCCTCCGGACCAACTGCGTGTGCTCAGCCTTAAGCCAAGACAATAGGTTCGTTGATCCGTAGTGCTCCGTTTCCTGCAACAGGAGCAGGTGCGGTGGGCTCCACGCTTTAACCTGCATCACGGACTCGATCACCGCGAGGACCGATGCCTTAGCCTTGTCAAAAACTGTCTTCGGGACGTCGTTCGCCGCTTTGTACTCGGACCCCTCGATTATCTTTTGCAGAGTCCGTAGGAGCTCCTTGGTCTCTACGTTCAGTTCCTCGCTGCCGTGTCTCAACAGCCAAGCGAAATTGTAAGTGCGTGGCACGGCGGGCGGCATTTGTTGGGAGTCTCGCGCCTGCCGCTCCAGCGCGCCCTTTAAGCCAGCAACTGCGACACTATTCACGCTGTAAAAACGGACGCCAAAGGCCCTGTTGCCTTTTTCGTCGACCAAGAGCAGGTGCTGCCGCGTCACGTGCACCTCGACGGGGCACTTGTTCTGGTTAAATTCGGTAGTTATTTTACTTAGCAGCGCCTGGAAGCCGGTTAATTCCGTGCTTGGCCGGCCTTGTACGACATTAGACCACTTTTTGCCGCTCATCCGCAAAACACGATGGTTCCTTTATTAGGCTTTTTAATTCTTAAGGTACAGCAGAGAAAAGAGAGAGAGAGAGAAAAAAGAGAGGGGGAGAAATGGAGAGGGGGGAGGCAACTGGTTGGCACCTCCCTCTCCATTTCTTCCCCCACTTGCCCAGCCATTTCCGAGCCCCCTCCCCCCATTTCTTTTTTGATTCGGTCCATCCGGAACGAAGGGGGGGACGGGGGGAGGAGGGGGGGGGGAGGGGTGCGCGCGGGGGTAGAAGAAAAGCAGGCGCGCCGTGTTGTGTGCGATGGCGCGGCGGGACGGCTCGTTAGCCTTCACGGGCCCATGCGTTCTCCTGTTTCAGTTTTTCTAGTTCTTCAGGACTGAAGTCGTTTTCGATGCCAAAGGTCTCTCGGATCTGCTCGGGCGTCTGGCCCTTGAGCATGCTCGCAATCTTTGTACATGCGAGCAGCAGCAGTGGTTCGATTTCCAGGTAGTTCGCGGCCTGGCACACACAAACACGCCCCCCCCCCCCCCAAAAAAAACAATAAAAAACAAACGCGACGGATGCGCCGTTTTGCTGTCTTGTCCACCCTCTCCCTTTCCCCGGCCCCCCCCCCACACTCCTTTTGGTTCGGGACCACAAAAAAAGAAAAAAAAAAGAAACAGACACAAGAGAGAGAGAGAGAGAAGGAAGGACCAGAGTTAGCTTGAATAGCATATCCTTATCATTATCGTCTTTTACATCGATGAAGTTAGCGTACTCTGGACCCACTAGTTCGACCAGGTTGACGCTCTTGATCGGTTTTTCAATTTCCTTCATTTCTGTCTCGCTGTAGAGCTTCATGAAGTCGACTACTTTCTCCAGGGTCGCCATATCCTCCAGATACAGCGCTATACGATAATATTCTTTGCCATCTTTGTCGGTTTCGAAGTCCTTGTCGTCTCCATCTACTATACGACTGACTAGTTGAGATATCTTGGCCTTCGCTAAGGACACCCTTACCGTCCCTCCGGCTTCCTGCTTTCCTGCTGCCGTCCTTCCGGCTTCCTGCTTTCCTGCTGCCGACGTTCCGGCTTCCTGCTTTCCTGCTGCCGACGTTCCGGCTTTCCTCTCCACCAACTCTCTTTCGGTAATGCTGAATATCACTGTTTTTTCTGTGTCATGGTCATTTTCGTCTAGGCTCGTAGCTTCTTGCTTCTTCTCTTTCTTGGACATTTTTTTTGGCGCCACCAAAGACCTCTCCCCCTCTGAGAGAGAAAAGCGAGAAAAACGACTTCTGCTGCTTAAGTTGAGAAACTTAGTTTTGAAAAAAGGTTTCTCAAAAAGCGTGCAAAAAGATGTTGGCAAGAAGTAGTTAAGAAAAAAGAAAGGCTGCGGGGGGGGGGGGGGGGGGTTCGGGGAGGGGCGGGGGCGAACTCCCAAGGGGAGGTAATGTAGGGGCAAGGTAGGGGAGCGCCAATTCGGACCCACCAACTTCCAACCCTCTTTCTTCCGCTCTTTCCCCCCCCCCCTCCCCTCCCCCGCCTCCTTTCCTCACTCACACACACACGCAAAAAAGAAAGTCGGCCCCCCCCCCCATTTCCAATTCATTTCCAATGCCCCTTTTTTTCTTTTCGTCTTTTTTTTGTTGTTTTTTTTCTTGTTGGCAGCCTCGGCCCCCCCCCCCTCCCGACTCCCGTTGGCGCAACCCCCTCCCCCCTTTTCCTCCCGGGGGGGGGGGGAAGAACCCCTGCATAAATATGAATTAGAAAAGAAAGGGGACAGCTACCTTCAAGTTGTGCGAAGAAGAATGGCCGGCCCGTTAAAAGCCCGTGAAGATAGCTGGCTGGGCCAGAATGCCAAGAAATTTAAGACACTCTTTCCCGAATCTTGGAAAAGGGCTTCGGTATGTCTACAGGCACAAAGGCCGGACGTTCTCTTAGATGGGCAGAATGATACGGAGTTGGGCAAGATAGTACGTCTCTATCTGGGCAAGCATGGACAGAGCAGCCTTGGCGTCTTTCTTACGGGTGTGTACGAGGCAGAGCAGGTGGCTGCCTCCAAAACAGCCCCAGGCGCAACGGGAAATTCAACACTAGAGGATGGCGAAGGAAAACACAACAAAGGCCCCACTGCTGCTCGGACGAGTTCAGCAATACGCACTGCTGTAGAAACCAAGAGATACACGGTTGATCAGTTCCTTGCTGGTGCGATCACCAAGTATGGCGATGAGGTCAATGAAGACAACATCGATTATGAGGTACTAACAAATTTTGTGAAATCCCATGGCCCCAACGGTCTGGTGTTGACACAGCAAGAAAAGTACCCAGTTGACGACGCTGATCGCAAGATTGAGTGGAATGGTACATTAATCGACAAATTAATGGACAGTGTTGATTCTCTTTTAAGTCCATTCAAGGTTTGGGCAAAAAGACTAGATACGACGCTATTTGCTACTGACAAAAGAGCAGTGCGCTTGTACGTTCCAGTGCGCAGCGACAGTTTACCAGTGCAATATGATGATATGTCTCCCTGACGACGAGTCGGAGGCACGCACTAATTTTCTTTTTTGTTTCTCCCCTTGGGCTAACCGGGGGAGGCTAGGTGTGAACAGAAAAAAAAACGCCTCTGCGAAAACCAGTCAACAACCACCACAACGAAAAAGGGATTTCAAAAAAACCAAACCTGCCAAAGACATGAGTGGTACTGTCAGTCAGAAAAGAGCAACCTTGGCGACAAAAGCTTCTGTGAGCAGGTGGTTGATGACACTACCAACACTTAAAAAAAAAACCGGATTTTCAGTCTCTAACGTGCAGGCTGTATTTTATTATTATTATTAAATTGTGACAAAAGAATTTTTTTTTACTGATAAGTGTGTTACATCACAAATTGGTTGGAGCCAGGTCGCTGTCTTTTTTAATTGCTCAAATTTCCTTTTATAGGTTATTTGGACCTCTGTTGTTGAATGCCGATAAAGACAACATGTGGAAAAGGTCCTCTGCCACTAAAGAAAGGAGAGCAATGTACGAGGTGTTTGTCGTGTTTGTTTGTTTTTTACGTGCGAACTAAATCAAGCAAGTGGGGATGCTTTTGCCAGAAGTCGTACATTTCCTCCCCAGACATTTTCTCGAACGTGCCGGGCTTCACTAGGCCTTTATATTCCAACCATTTGCCGGGCCCCAGCTCCTTCCTCGATTGGACTGAACGAATATGGGCCTCCATTGCGGCTGAGCCGGCGCTCTCCTTTTCCTTCTTTTCCTTCTTTGCCTTCTTTGCCTTCTTTGCCTTCTTTTCCTCCTTTTCCTTCTTCGTAGCAGCGCGTGTTTTGATACCCTTGGGTAGGTTCGAAAGCTCAAGATGCTTTCTAGGCACGCATCCTCCTGTTTCGGCCATGAGAAACTTCTTCATTCGCGGCGGCATTGCCTGCATAAATGAGAACATCAAATGACAGCAAAAGCTTTTTGTTTTCTTTTTTCACGGTTGACAGTTACAAAGCTAGACAATAAACAGAATTTCGTGGATGAATAAAAAGAGATAGAACATGAAACACACACACATGCGCAAACATAGACAACTTGCACACACAAACACACAAACATACACACACAATAAACAAACCCTGCACACGAACACACACACAAACACCCAACCTTTCGCACACGAACACACACACAAACACCCAACCTTTCGCACACGAACACACACACAAACACCCAACCTTTCGCACACGAACACACACAAAAACACCCAACCTTTCGCACACGAACACACACACTAACACAAACACACACACACAAACACCCAACCTTTCGCACACAAACACACACACAAACACACACCCAAACACACACCCAAACACAAACACAAACACACACACACACACAAACACACACCCAAACACCCAACCTTTCGCACACAAACACACACACAAACACACACACACACACACACAAACACAAACACAAACACAAACACGCAAACACACACACACACCAACACAACCTTTCGCGCACACTACAAACATATACACACACAACACTCGGACTCTTTTCCCATCTACAGACATAGGCAAACACTTCCCCGTATGTGTGTGTGTGCACACACGATACAACATGTATGCGTCCCACAGGGCAAGAACCGAGTTGCTTCTTGTGCAAAAATGGCTTTTTTTGATTGGTGGAAGGGAGAGGGGGGCCCCCAAAACCCATTGGTTTTGCCCAATGCTGCCAACATTGGGTTTGCGCAATGGCGAGCCCATTGTGCGCCCCCAATGGGCTTTTCGGCATCGCAGGTTCGGCCCCCCCCTCCCCTTCCCCTCCTTTTAACCATTGAGCTGCCCAATGGTGCCCCTTTTTCGACTGCGCGCGAATTTCGAAAAAGGGCCCCGATTGGGCAACTCAATGGTGGCCAAAAAGAGCCCCATTGTGCAAGTCAATGGTGGCCAAAAAAGGCGCCGGCCCCCTCTCCCCTCCCTTATGTTGGGCCTGTGACGACATAACCTACAGGCTGCTTGTTTCGAGTGCCGTCTTATGAAGGGTGTCATTTTAGTCTCATTTTGTGTGCTTGTGAAGGTGTGTGTGTGTATGTGTGTGTGTGTTGTGCTGTGTAAAAATCTTGTGCGTGTAAAAGCCTTGTACACGTGTGTCAAAGTGTCGTCCTGCGTGTATGTCTGTGTGTGTGTGTGTCGTGTCGGTGTAAAAACCTTGTGTGGTGTCGTGTGTGTGTGGTGTCGTGTGTGTGTGTGTGTGTGTGTGTGTGTGTGTGGGTGTGTGTGTGTGTGTGTGTGTGTGTGTGCGTGTATGTGTGTGTACGTGTGTGTGTGTGCGTGTGTGTGTGTACAGGTGTGTGTGTGTGTGAGTGTATGTGTGTGTGTGTGTATGTGTGTGTGTGTACGTGTGTGTGAGTGTATGTGTGTGTGTATGTGGTGTAGTGTGTGTGTATATGTGTGTATGTGTGTGCATGCGTGTGCACGTGTGTACAGGTGTGTGTGTACCGTGTGTGTATGTATGTGTGTACGTGTGTGCCCAAAGTATTGTCTTGGGAACGTGCGTCGTGTTGTGTGTGTGTGTACATGTCTCGTGCGCAACACCCCCGTAAGTATCCTAGATGTCGGGGGAAATCAAACGCGCGTACAATCTGTAGAAGTTTCACTATACATTCTAACTTCATGCTCTTTTTTTTCTTTCGACTCTCTCTCTCTCTCTCTCTCTCTCTCTCCTTTTTTTTTCTCTTGTCGCACAAACTGTGTGTTTTTAGGTCGGCATGAAGAGAAAGAGTCTGCAGAAGAAACCCCACGAAAAAGGAAAACACCCTCGGTCGACCCCGGCAAAACGCCACAAGGCCTGCCCAACCAACACAACCCGCAAACGTCGGGCGGCTGAATGGCGTGAAGAACTTTTTAGAGACTGCCGCAGGTTTCAGGGCAGGCACCTGAACAGAGAGCTAATCAACGACCTGCTCCTGCAGATCGGCATCCTGGAATCTTGTACCGATTTGCAAAGGGTTCGTAAACTAAAGCCCAACGTTTTATTGTTTGCCAAACAGAAGTACTGGGCGGAGTTACCCTGCAAAGGCCAGGGCGCCTTCGCTGCCCTGCAACACCTGGAGGCCTCGAGGTACGTCGTAGACGATGTTCTCCAAATCGAAAAATCCGACTTCGACCCCCCTAACCCCGTCAGCGCTTGCGATCTTACTCAATGCGCCACCTGCAAAGATCTGCGGAATGCCCTTGTGCTTTGGCTGTGTTTATCCCACGCCCTCGCGGACACCGAGCTAGGAAACACGCTGCGCCGGGAACTAGAGGAAGCTCTGCTGCCGTTCAAACTGCACACTTGGGCGCACGAGCTGATGGAGCCCCTGCTCAAGCAAAATAATCTGACTGTCTTGGAGTGCCTGAGGAATAATTTCTCTCTGCTCAAGATCAGCATCCTGGCACGGATAGTCTCGAATGTCGATCAGAACGAACAGGCCAAGCGGGTCCCGGCGTGGGCCGCAGAAAATTTTTGGCAGAAGCTGCTGGGGAGGACACGCTGCCCCGAACAAGAGTCAGAAGCAGCCGTTTGGGCCGAGCGTTGCTATTCAGACCAGCCCCCCGCCGCGGGGGAAACCCCGCGGGACGCGGATCTGGCGGCGACCTTTCTTGCCCTGCTCTGGATACTGCGCCACTCAGCGGACCAAACCTTATCCGCCGCCGGCCTGCTGCAAGGGCTGCGGCTCAGACGCGCGAACCACACGGCGAACGCAACCACGGCCCCAGACGACATTGGCGAAGACGGCGGCGAAGACGACATTGGCGGCGGCGGCGACATTGGCGGCGGCGACGAAGACGGTGACGAAGACGACGGTTGGGACACCAACAACGAAGGCGTCGAGGGGGACCTATTTACGGCGGCTATGCTGGGCGAATGGGAAAAGAGTGGAGATGACCAGCCGGCGCAACACACTCTGCCAACGGTAGCAGAAGCCGCTGGCACGCGCGTGTCCGACTCCTTTTGCCCGCACCAGAGTGCAAACACCGCGGAGGAGGAAGAAGAGCAAATTCAACTCTACAGCCCAGCAGTAGCAAACGACGAAGACGGCCCCGACCTAACCAAGACCAGCTCAGGCCCGGACGACAGCAGTCCGCAGCAAACAGCAGGTCTGGACGCGCTGGTGGACGCGGCCGAGAGCTTGCCCCCTGACACACCCCCCGGCAGGGAATTCGGCAACGAGCAGCACTGGGAGACCTCTCAGGGTGAACGCGGGGGGGCCTGCCCACAAGCAAGCACACAGACCCCTTGCCCAGCCGAACCTAACGCGAACACGCTGCCGGCCAGGCACGCAGCCCCCGCACGTCCTCGGGGGAGCCCCCGCACCAGCCCCCGAGATCCACGCAATTCAGAACCGGCAGGCCCCCCGCCGCGCAAACACGTGTCTGTGCCTCGGAGGGCCTTCGGCTTGTACCTTTTGTCCGAGACATCACGCTCCGAACCAGCCGGCTGGTCGGAGCCGACCCACTTTTCTGGTCCGCACCTTCAGCGCCCGGTCCCACAGCCCGTCCCACGCTTTGGTCTACAGAATCAACGACCAGACTTTGGTCTACCGCATCAACAGCCAGACTTTGGTCTACAGTATCAACGCTCGGTCCCAGACTTTGGTCTACAGAATCAACGGCCAGCTTTGGTCCGCAGAATCAACGCGCGGTCCCAGACTTTGGTGCGCAGAATCAACGGCCAGACTTTGGTCTACAGAATCAACGGCAGGTCCACTTTTTTGGTCCGCACCTTCAGCGCCCGGTCCCACAGCGCCCGATCCCACACTTTGGTCTACAGGATCCACAGCCGATCCCAGACTTTGGTCTACAGAATCCACCGCCGATCCCAGACTTTGGTCTACAGAATCCACAGCCGAACCGCTTTTTTGGTCTACAGAATCCACAGCCGATCCCAGACTTTGGTCTACATAGTCCACAGCCGAACCACTTTTTTAGTCTACATAATCCACAGCCGGTCCCAAATTTTTTTGGTCTACAGAATCAACGGCCAGACTTTTTTGGTCTACAGAATCAACGGCCGGTCCCATACTTTGGTCTGCACCTTCCGCCCGAACGTTGGTCGCAACAGTGGCCGGCAGCAAAGCAGGAGTCGCCCCCCGTCCCGCACTTTGGCCTGCCACTGTTTCGAATAACCAAGTCCGGGGGCAGAGTTGCGTACGGTAAGCAAGGCGGCCTGAAGGTTGAAGAAGCAGACGTCGAGGAGTGTATCCTGCAGAGAAGAGGGGGGCTTCGCACAGTTTTTCCTTCCTACACCACACCCACTTCTTTCTTCCCGGGACAATAAGTCCAGGACTTTTTAAAAAACATTAAACTTCTGATAGATAGCTGGCCACCGTGGTACCCCTCCGGCCCCCCTCCCGGCCTTCTTGTTAATAAATCGTCACGACGGGCCAGCCGCTTCTTTTCTTTTAGTATTATGCTGATGATTATTTCTTTTACTGTTGAATACAAAAAAAAATGCTACACTTGATTAGCCAGCGCCTCCAAGACGTCCCGGTTGTGCAAGAGCAGCTTGTCACCCTCAGCCTTGTTTTCGTCCACTAAGAACTGGCCCGGCGGGCGGGCGCCACGGCGGAAAAAGCACCAGTTGCGATCAAACCACGGGCCCCAGTAATCGGGGCACGCGGCGGGGTTCCGCGTAACTGCCGACTCACCTATGGGGCCCCGGCTGGCAGCGGGTAATGCTTACTGTCCACCACCGGTTCGGTTCGCTCTGGCGCAGGTGCATGCCACTGCACCAGAACGCCGCCGCTGAATCTTTGCACGGCCTTGACACGCAGCTGGTCCAGGAAAGCCTGCATCAGCATCAGCAGCTTCGGGTTCTTCTCTCTGTCATTCCTTTGGTCACCGTACTCTCGTAGAATATCTTGAACAGTCAGCCAGCGGTCGGGCCAGATCTTGTCCCTGACTCGAAAACGGCACACGTACTTTAGTTCTGGTCGCGGTCTTTCGTCTGGCGGCAGATATCTGACATGAACATGTACAGCCGAAAGAACCCCCAGGCGTGCCACCTCCTTCCAATTATTGTTGTACTTGCTTTTGCATTCTGCTTTTGACAGCGGGTGCCTGTATTTTTCCCAGCGGTGCCTAGATTGTTCAGGCAAATGTCCTTTCCAGTAGTCCTTGACCTCGCGTTTGGAGGCCCGCGCCACGTGCTGGAAGCCCACCAGCTCGAGGCCTAGCTCCGGCGCCAGCCGCTGCGCCTCCTCGGCCGTGTTGAACGTCGTCGGCGCAGCTTCAATGAAGTCCGGGCCGCGCATGTTCCGCACCCTCCACCTCGTTTGCTGCCGCATCTTCTCTTCTTCCTGCGACAAGGGCTCCAGGGGACCCTCCTCCGAGAAGCGGTTAGTAAACTCGCTCGCCCTAGGCGACACCCAGACCTGGATCGCGCCGTGCTCGTCGAGCTGTGCGTGCCAGTTCCGCGGATTCAGCATACCCTCAATCCACTGCGCCTGCTCCGCCACCTTTCTGCGGCGGTGGCCCGGCAGCAAATACTCCGAATTCACGGTGTCCAGGCTGTGCTGCCCGGCGCCGGCAAACACCGTCAGGTGCGCGCCTGAATATATCGGACAAATGATCGATATGCTCCTCCATTGTGTTAGAGTATACGATAATGTCATCGATATAGCAAAATGCATATTCTCCCGCCTTCTGTCCCCGCCTTCTCATAAGGCCTCCGTCAGACAAATCATCGTACTGACTGCTCAACATCTTCTGCATCGCCTTCTGGAAAAGTCCTGGGGCTTGCTTGAGGCCCATCGGAAGCACTTTCCATTGGTATATTTCCATACCCACCACAAACGCCGTCAGCCATCTGGACTTTTCCTCCAGTGGTATCTGCCAGAAGCCATTCTTAAGGTCAATGACCGAATAAAATTTTGCATTCCGCAGTACTCTCCTTCCTTCTTCTAATGTCGGGAGAGGATTTCTCTCTTCCTCCAGCACCTTGAACTATAGCCAGTTTATACCCGATTGGGGTGCAACACGGGCTAAGTTGGAGAAAATGATAGATTTTGGAGACTTTGAGAAGTGGGGCGAAGAGGCTTTGCAAGCGTTTCATGCGCTCAAAGATCTTATTTATAAAGACCCGAAAGTCGGAGGACTGGTGTTAACGATGCCCGACTTTACGAAACAATTCGTAGTCGATACAGACGCATCTAAGTTTGCGATTGGGGCTGTATTACAACAAGAGGATGAGGAGAAGAAATTACGCCCAATCATGTTTATTGGTAGGAAGTTGTGTGCGGCGGAGAGAAACTATTGCACAAGGCAAAGAGAAGCGTTAGCGGTGGTGTGGGCGCTCAAGAGGCTCAGAGAGTATTTGTGGGGAGGACCTCAATTTACTGTCAGAACTGATCATCATAACCTGGTATGGTTGATGAATCATGAACAGACTGGACGGCTGGCGCGGTGGCAAGCGTTCTTGTCTTGTTTCGATTTTACAATCGTCCATCTACCGGGAAAGCGAAATGTGGTCGCTGATAGCCTCTCTAGGCTAGAGTTTAACTCAGAAGTATCGGCGTTGGTGTCCACGGTGGAGATGGAAGACTTGTCCACTGACAAGGTGTATGAGGTCAGCCACATTGAGGCGATGGAGATGGCGAGTGGAGTCCGATATGACCGCACAGGTCTACGGTACAGTCCACAAGGCCCGGATCACGGGATATGTTGTGAGCTACATACCCAGGAGGACGCTGAGTGGTCCTATGAGGTATATGAGAATGCGAAGGCGAACATAAGAGAGGAAGAGGAGACGCAGGATGTTTATGCGGAGCCTCCTCAAGAGCGGAGAAGTGACCTAGACGATGACCCGGAAAGAATCGGGATACGGCTAGAAGATGGTACTATCCATATAGCCTCGCCTACCGCATGGAGGCAACAACAGGCTCAAGATCCGGAGTTTAAGGAACTCATACAGTTATATCAGAACCCGGATGAGCTGAAGATGACGAAAGCGATCAAAGATCAGATGAAGGAGTTGGGATGTATGGTCTACTGTGGTACAAGGGCCTTCACGGTCGCTATGCGTCACAGTCGGACAAATGGACTCTTTGGGTACCGGAGAGTCTGAGACGATTTATATTTGTCGCAGCCCACAATTGCCCACTTTTGGCGCATCCGGGTCGACAACGAACTCACATGTTCGTAGCGAGGCGATTCTGGTGGAAGAAGATGAAGGAGGAGATAGATCAGGCGGTGGATGCATGCATCCCATGCAAGATAAACAAAACACCACTGAAGGCAAATTTCAGCCTGATTGGCGAATTTTCTCTTCATGCGGGATGTTTGAGTTTAGACACATTGATCATGTGGGACCTTTCCCAGAATCGAAGGATGGTTACAAATACCTCCTCACGGCTATTGACAGAGCCACCAACTATGTGTGGATCATCCCTGTCAAAGACGTTACCGGCAAGACGACGGCCGAGGCGCTGATCGATAGGATCATCTCACAGATCGGAGTACCAAGAAAGATATGTTCTGATCGAGGCTCGGACTTTAATAACGAGGTCATCGACAAACTATCTAAGTATTACGGGATGAACTGGAAATATGTTACTGCCTATAACTCGCGAGCAAATGGGAATATCGAGCGGGTACACAGACCCCTCAAACCCTCGCTAAAGCTATGTCATCATGGATTATATTGTTGGTACTGACACTGGTGACCATGTTGACTTGCAGCAACTTCTGAACAACAACAAGGTACCAGTGGCTGGTTTAGAGAAAAAGATCATTGTCTTCCTCGACAAACTGCTAGGGCTTCTGGCCAACGCAGGGTTAGAATTTGCAGACACCAAGCCCGCAAACGTGGCGTACCGTCTTTCTGACCAGCGTCTCATGCTGCTGGACGCGGAGCCGTTCTATTGCGTCCGTATCGAGCCCGAAGCCAGATTTCCAGAAGAAGCCAGACACACTTTTCTAAAGTTTTCGAACCTGGTCAGCATGCTTGCCAACAGCCTGCAATGGCTGCCAAAAGCTGTTACTCTACATCTGCTCAATTGCATTTACGACATACTCAGCCAACACCAGGATGCCCTCACACGTTGTGCCCAATGGTGGTTCGACATTGTTATGTCGTGCGGAGACAAGAAAACTGAGTTCGCGTACGGTGCATGCATTACGGCCGCGCACTATCTACACTTGCTTGGCCCAGTCGGGCTGGACAACCAAATGACATGGCTGCCTAAATTTACACGGTCGTGCTTCGTCGACAAAGATAATCGTTCAGGAGGCTACCAGGTAACGGACAAAGATAGCGTGATGCAACAGGCGCGTAACAACAAGCTGACGGTACAGGACGTGGAACAATTTGTGGTGGCTATAGTGCGCATAGCTGCGTTGTGGGCCAACCCAGCCCGACCTTGATCCTCTCGGCCTTTCTTACCAAAAAAAAAGCACTCAAGGCAAAAACAAAAAAAGATTTAATTTTTTCAGAGCTAAGAGAACAAAACAAAAAGCACGCTAAGCAAATAAAAAAACTTTTCTTTTTCTTTTGAAAAAAAAGCAGTGGTATTTGAGAGAGAGAGAGAGAGACAAGCTACAGTTTGTACACCACGTCGTTCTGGGCACACAGCGTTATTGCCACAATGGCTAGTATGGTCGAAACGGAGCCCAGGCACATAGCGGGCAAGTGCCAAGCACAGACCCGCCTCGCAACCCTAGCCTTGGCACGACAGGCGTCAAACAGCAGCACCAACGCCACCCCGGCGGCTAGAAAGACGAGAGCACTGAGGCCCAAGCTGCTCACGGTGGCGTAGCCCGTGGTGCACACCACCACTGGCGTGTAGTTAAGACTGCAGGCCGAGGGCCCCCGGCACTGGACCTCAAAGCCCAAAACAGCGCGCTCCCAGTTCTGTTGCTGCAGCCACACGCGGCTCCTGATAAACGTGAAGCCCTCGTATGACACCTCCTGGGCCGCGCGCATTTTTGGTCCGAAGTAGTGCCACTGTAGTTTCTCCCAGTCGTACTCCGGTGTTAGCGCGCCCACGAGCCGGACGAACCGGCAGTCCGGGAAACTAACAAAGGGCTAAACCGAGAACGCCGTGGCGCGCTGGTGCGGCGGCAACGCGAGGTTGTGCGTCAGGTTGTGCTGGCTCTGATAGTAGTCCTTGATGACTGCCACGTGCGACCCGTCGGAGGAGGCCAGGCATGCACGGAAAAGCACTAGCATGGATTGGGCCAGCAAATTTTTTTTTTAATCTATTTCTCTCTCTCTCTCTTTGGTTTTTGGTTTTGTTGCCTCCTAGGAAAGACAGCAACCGTGGCGGGAAGGGGCGGCGGGGACGGGAGGGAGAGGCTTCTCATTTCCTTTCTTTTTTAAAAATTTAAAATTATTGTTTTAGAGAGAGGGAGGGGGATGCGGGGCCGAGGCAGGCTTTTTTTTGGGGGGCTCCACTTTCTCCAAGATGACCATCCGCACCCATGAGACCCAGCCTGACGCCAATTTCAGTACCTCCGCAAAGTTCTCGACTTTTGTAACTACGGTGTCATTAGCGTTCCACCAACGGCCGCCAGCTTCCCTGCGGAGCGCAGTGTAATGGCCGCCGGTGGAGTCGCCATGATGCATTAGGAAAGCCAGAATCCGAAACGTGATTTCTTCTGTCCCTGCTGGATCATTCTCTTTGCCGAGAGCGTACCTGACCGTGAATTCCTCCGCCGTGAACGGAGGGTTGATGCGTTTCCCGCCTGGGTTAAACCAGACCATCGCGTATTTCGCGGTGCTTTGGCCTCTTGGGCAGAGCATACCACCCCCGACATCTACTATGCCTGTGCAAGTCGATTTGTCGTCAGAGTCGTTGTGCCGCACTGGTTTCTGGTTGTCTTTTTTTGCCATACTTTTCGTAGACACAAGTTGCGTGAAAAGTTCTTTTAGGTCTTGTCCTCCTCCTTGGTACGTTACGCTGAGAGGGCCGCAGTCCGCGTCTTCGCCAGTCAGGGCCGGCCAACTGTCAACTGTTTTGGGAAGTAGTGTTTTACAAGCTGTACATTCATAAAAGATGAAACCACGAAACCAAAATTTCTCCGATTTCTGCATTGAAGCATGATTTCTGATATTCCCTTTTAATTGCTCTTGCATCGTTTGCCAGATGAACAGCAAGGCTTGCTCCGGGTCATCGGGGCTACGCTGGTGCCGAGATGCCTTTTCTAGGCGCTTGAAAAGATTGTCGTCCTCTGAAAGAACCGACTTGCTTCCCTGGACATAATCGCTCAAGCTCAAAATGGCACAGGCCACGCAATCCTTAATTGTGCACTTTCTTGTCTCACGTTAGCAAAAACGCAGCTCAGGCACTGCATCAGCGCGCGGATGTAGCACGAATTGAGGCTTCCCCGGAGGCCACGCTGCCCCGGCGGCGCTAGGCTCCTTGTTGTTCTGCACAAACACACACTGCGTGAAGGGGGAACAAAAAACAAAAAAGCGGAGGTGCGAAGACATTTACAACAAAAAAAAATCTCGCGAAGCCGTACCCAGAGATTTTCGAGCCGATCGGGCCGGTCGAGCGCGCGAGTAACTTTCGTACCAGCGTTTGCATAACCAAGGACCACGGGGCGTCGTCGTCACTGCTTTTCGGCTTTTTGGCGTGGACCTTGCGCAGCAGTGCCCGGATTTGTGGGCTACAACCTCTGAGTCAGGGAGCATCCTTTGCCTGAAGTCTTGAGTTTGGTAAAGGGCGTCATTCAGAGATTGCCGAGCCTTGGCATTATTCTTCAGAACGTCTTTCACGAGGCCGAACACGGTGCCTTTTTTGCTCACAGTGTCCTGAAAAACACGTACATTAAGACCGAGTACTTGTAGGTCGCGGACTTTTCCGGGGTCTTGTGCCACCGCCGTCAAGTCATTGACGTACGACATATCTTTTGTGTTGACGGGGCACGGACAATCGATGTAGCTAAAAATGTTAACCAGGGCCGTGTACCAAGGCGGGTACGGATCCTTTTCGACCAGCGCAAAGTTCAGGACGTAAAGCTTCACGACCTTTGTCCAGTTGTTGTAAATAAAATCAAGGATCTTAACAAAAGGTTCGTACAATTCGTCAGAGTCTTGTTTGATTTCGGAAAGAACGACGCACTTGGAGGATTTGCAGGCGGTGGCACGAACATGCAGCCTCCTACAGTCCTTTGCGAACTTTATGACCTCATCTGCTCCGTCAGACTCTGGTGCTTTTGCAGCCATTTTTTTTCCTACCCCGCACCGTCCGCCCCCTGTTCAATCGTTGAAGCATTGTACTTTTTTTACTAGTACAATCTTCTTTATTAGAATAATACAAAAAAAAAAAAAAAACAGGAACGCGCCCTCCCCCCCCCCCTTCTCACACCCAACTCTGACCACTCTTTTTTTTTGTCTTGGTGCAAAGATAGCGGGAGATGGAGCACAAGAAGGAAAGGACTCTGGGCGGGGGGCGGGGGTGGAGGAGAATTTGGACGGTGCGGGTTGGAGAGCAAAAATGGACGGATTGTGGAGGGGTCGATGAGAGGAGGAGGAGGGGGTGAGAAAGAGTATGCGGATTTGGGATTTTTGAAGGGAGGGAAGGGGGAGGTGGAGGGTAGGCGGGCGGGGGTGTGAGGGGTAAAGACAGGCAGCCGGTACTCTAAAAGAGAGAGAGAGAAAACGACGGCGGCACGGTAAAAAAAGTCACTGTGTCGTGGGGAGGGGCCAGCCAGTCAAGCCTGCTAGGCGCGCGGCTACTACCGCGTACAGCACCCGGTTACAACGCGGTCCCGAGCGCCCACCGCAGCACTCTGACCGCCTTGTCCAAGGGGTCGCGCCGGCGCAACGCCAGCCAACGTAGCGCGTAAAGCGTGAGGTGCCTGGGGCCGCGCAGGCGCAGGGCCTCTCGCAATGTCCGCACGGGCTTCTGGGTGTCGCCGGAAAAGTGCGCAAGCAGCTCCTGCTCCTGTTCGGGCCTAATCACCCCGAGCACGCCGCGAAGCCTGTCGGGGTCCGTCCCTGCAAAATTGTTTTCTGGCTCACGCGCCACCTCGCGCAGGATGCCCTGCTCCGGCAGGCTCAACTGCGACAGCGCGTACAGGCGCCAGTAGCGCCCGCCGTCACTGCCAAGCCCCTCGATGAAGAAGCCGAGCGCCAGGGGCCAGGCCTTCCAGAACCTGTTTGCGTCCCACCCCCTAAGCTGGGACGTTGCCGCCGTCAGCGCGTCGGGGCTGACGGACGCCACGTAGGCTACTAGCGCGTCCCCATAGTCAGGGCCCGGCTTCAGCTCTGACAGTCAGCCCATGTCCAGGTCGCCCAGCAGCACCCTGTTGACGACGTTGTGTTCATTCACGTCTAGCAGGATGTTGGAGGGTTTGGCGTCGTGGAAGAACCACCGCAGCTTGCTCAAGGCCCTGAGACGGCCAAGGACGGGCTCCAGCACCTGTGTGCACAAGTCCGCGCTTTTCAGCCGGCATGAGGGCGCATCCAGAAACTTTTGCAGATCGGTATCCAGCCGCTCCAGCACCAGAGCCGAGAAGCCGTTCCAGCGGGCGAGATCGTCGCCGGAGCGCCTGAAGTGCGTGCATGTGCGCGCGATCGCGGCCCGCAGGTCCTGCTGTTGACATTTGTAGCTGAACAACGTCGCAGCGTTCAGGCCCAGCTTGGACAGCAGCTGGCAGCCGACGCCGTGCCGAGCGCCGATTCTCAGGCCCTCTCCTGCTCCGCGTCGGGGTCGAACGTCAGCTTGACCGCGATGCCGCAACCCTGCTGGCCGAACACAGCGCCGTACGAGCCGGCGCCCAGCTCCGTCGAGTCTGCCAGCATGTCCAGCAGCTTCAGCGTCTGTTGTGCGTTTAGCCACGGCTCACACTCGGGCCCCACCCGTAGTTGCGAAGACAGCCGGTTCCACCACGCTTGCATGTCCGAGAGGCTTTTTGCTTTTGAGAGGGGAAAAAAAAGGGGGGGGTGGAGAAGGCGTTGTCTTTTCTGAGAAAGGGCCCGGTACCCCTCCCCCCCCCCTTTTTTGTTCTCTCTCTGGCGGGCCCCCCCCCCTACCTGACATTTATCACCACACTGTCCGCCCTGCTCTTTTTGGGGTCCGCGCGGCCCCCCCCCGTTTCTCTTTTCCGTTGCTCCTATCACCCGACAGACACTCCTCCTCCCTTTCTCAATACACAACACCCGCCAAAAACAGGGTCAAGGAAAAAAAACTCCCAAGAAGAACAAAAAAAAAGGAGACAACAGGTCGCTCAGCTCGGTAGTTCGGCCGCGCGACCGAACCACTGGGTTTGTTGCTCTGAATCCCCCCCCCCTCCCCAAAAAAAACAGATCCAGAACCCCACCGCGTTAAAGACGCACACACACACAAAAAAAAACCACGCTAGCAAGCTCTTTCCGTTTAATTTTGTACTTTATTTTCGGTCTCCCCTCCTCCCCTCCCCTCTCCCCGCCACCTTTGTTTTTGTTGTCGGTTTTTTTGGTGTGTCTAGGTAGGGCCCCTTGATTTGCCAAAAGAAATCACGGAGGCCTAAAAATTTTTAAGAAGAAAAAAATAAAACCCTTCCCCAAAAAAACAGAAACCTCCGCCTCTCGCTACCGTGTGGCTTTTTTTCTCTGGCAAGGGCATGCAGCACGCGACCTCTGGTACTCAGCACACATCCTCGCAAAAAGCAGCGGCGTCGGTTTCGGACTTGCAGGCTTTCGTAGAGACGCAAGCCAGCGTGAATGCCCTGTTGGCGCAGCAGTGCCAAGCGCAGGTCGTGTCGCTGAACTGGTTCGAACAAGAAACGCTCAGGCGCCTGCAAATGCTGGAAGCGCGCGTGTCCGGGCTGGAGGCGCAGGCCATCGCGCTGCGCGCCGCCGTGCTCGACCCCGCAGGCACGACCTCGTGATATTAAAAAAAATTAGTCTGGCCCGTACGTTCTTTCTTCTCATTTTCGGAAACCCCCCTTTTGAACGGCATAACTGAGGAACGCCGGTCGGCGAACAGGAATTATTTCAGTTTTAATTAAAAGATCCAAAAACGACGACTTTCTACTGACTTTCTTTTCCTGAGGCTTCTTTTTTTTTCCGGTCGCAAGGATTTTTTTCTTTGTGACCAATGGTGATATATAATTTTTCGGCTACGCTCCAGACTTGGTTTTTTTTCTTCAGTTTTTGATAGTGCACAGCTGGCCCTGTTTGTCCACGTAGTAAACCTTTAGGAGGCCACAGAACAACCGAATAGAAGCGAAAGGGTTCGTGGTCGGGGCCTGACAAGCTGACACAGTGTTTGTGCATCTTTACAAAAAAAAGCTTCGTCGCCTTTCTTTTTGTAGTGCTCGTCAGCCGCTTGCCTGTGTACTTTGTTTTTTTACTTGATTCTAACAGACTCGCACGGATTGCCGGGCGAGTGCAAGGGCACAAAATGGCCCTCCTGCATAAACGCGAAAGGTGCAACCGCATGAACCGGAAACGGCAATAACTTCGCGTAATGTTGCGTGTTGTAGTAGCAGTTGCTTGGCACTAACATTAAGGCGATGCGCACGGGTTCGCTGCTTTGCTCGCTCTGCGTCGGATCCACAGGAATATCTTTCGCCATGACATGGAACAGTCCCGTGTGTAAATCTTCGGCGCAACGAGGCTTCGGGTACACCGCGACATAACTCAAAGTAGCGCCCTGAGGGACGTACGGTCGTACCCTCGGCCCAGCGTACGTCATGAACTCTCTTTGGACTCCGTGGGACGGCGAGCGGGAGACGCACTGCGAGTGTTGTTGCTCATGAGTCTTCTTTTCCTTTAGGAAGACTAGCACGTCATCCAGACACATGTACTTCCTAGCCCGGGTAGCCGTCGTAAGGTTCTCACCCTGCAGGCTCGCCTTGGTTGCTTCCTCTGCCCACAAATCAAACGCTCGCAAGGGCTCTGTAAACACTTGGCCCACTATCTTTACAAGCTCTTGGTCTTGGTCTTGAGAGTTGGTTGGTGGTTGTAACAAGCCGTTGGATACCAAATTCCGCTTGAGCTGCGGACGGTATTTGTCATAGAAATTGCCTAACATAGCCCTGCCATTATCTTGCCAATAGCACTTCTGATATGCGCGGACACTGCCGTAGATCTCTGGAGATGTTGTGTTGTCCGAGGAGCTAACAGGCTTTGTATAGCTTCCCCACCCAAATCCTATCTCTGCCAAATATTGCCCTTGGCTTTTCGGCGAATTATTACCGTTCGCTGCTTCCTTGTAACGACAGAGAGCTTCTTGGTACACTAAATACAAGGCTATGTACAAGTTCTGAAGATCAATCTCCTGTCCTGGCTGTTGCTGTTGCTGCTGCTGCTGGGACGTGCTCGTTGCACTACTGTCATTGCTTCTGCCACTAGTAGCGCCAGATGATTGTTTTGCACTGGCAGCCACTTTGTAGCCACTGTCCGGCCTGGTCCAAGTTCCACCATTGTCAGCCTTTGTGGGTTGGACGGTTGTGGCATTGGTTGGGCTTGGCGCTGCCGGTATCTGCGCACTATCTTTCAGCGCTTGTAGTAGCTGTTCCATCAGCGCGAGGAGCAGAGTCATAGCAACCGAATCTCGGAACTCGAGCATTTCCTTTATCAGTTGCATAGTGCCTTCGTCGGAGTCCGTGACGAAGCCAAACGCCGTTGGTCGGACGCAGAAGATGGCGGACACAAACTCCCCTTGCCAATTCTTACGTTGCAAAGAGGCCCAACGCTTACATCGAACCAAGAATTTTTCCGCACCAACGGTTTCCAGGCTATGTCGTGAACCTTCGTTGCATATCACCACGTACTTGTCTTGCACAAATCCTGAGCTTTTAGGATCCACAATGGTGAGGAGTCGTTGCAATTCCGTGCTTGCGATGCCCTGTGGCTTGGTTGTGGACGCGTCACCTTGAACAGACTGCGTAACCTTGTCCGCGTATGACAGCGCGGCGTCCTGAGCTTGCTCGCGCAGCTTGTTCCAAGTTGACTGTCTGGTCGGGAGAGAAGTCGCGTACAATTTGAATTCTAGGTCCGGGGTTTTGGTGTTGTTGCTGACGTTGCCTCCCGGCAGCGTCTTGAAAACCACCCGTTCCACGTATTGCGAAGTGAAGCTGTGCAACGTCGGGTAGACCCGAATTTTGAGCGAATGCGCGACATGCGCGCGGTAAAGGGGTTTCTGCTATCCATCACATGTTCTTGTGCCGCCAACGTATGGTCGAAGGGCTTATTGCGCGAGGACGCCTGAAATACGCACGGTGTCGCACTCTGCACCACAGAAACCTTGACGGAGACTTATGGAGTAGGGGCCGGTTGGTCGTAGGTTGTAGAGACTGCTGCACTATGTGCAGTTGTGCCGGATGATCTTAAATGCTAATATTAATTGATTATTAAGTAATATAATTGCTTTTTTCTTAATATTACTACTTTGAATGCTAGTTAGAGCTTGCAATCTCATCGTGCTCACATGCAAAAATATTAAGTCAACCCGCAGTCCGGACCTGTATAACTAAATGGGTAAGTTGATGTAATATGAATTACTATGCATAATTATATGCAAATACTGCATTAAAACGCACAAAAAGTGAAAAAGTGAGGTTCAATTCCAGTAGATGACCACAGAGAGCATCTACTGGAATTGCATCTCATCAACCCGCAGTCCGCACCTGTATAACTAAATGCGTAAGTTGATGTAATTGTAGTATGAATTACTATGCATAATTATATGCAAATACTGCATTAAAACGCACAAAAAGAAACTTTAAATGAGAAAAACAAAGTTTTCCAGATAAATCTGGAACTTCTGCCACTTGGCAGGTAATAGAAATGCTTTGTCTGCAGCAACCTAAGTTAATCATCCTATAGAATTTTACACCCGCCCATTAGCAAGGAAGCTGATAAAATTGGTGGTTTGCTGCGATTGCGTTGCTAGAAAAGCTGAAAGAGCATTATTTCCAGCACCGTGGGGCTGGTAGCACACATAGCACCTGCAGTTAGCAGGATGAGGCATGGCAGGAAATGCCCCTCTGCACCGCGGGCGCGCACACCCGTCACCGTGCTGGAGGCAGACAAGGCACCTGCACGTGGTGCATGCTGATAACGAAAGGGAGCGCGCTTCGGAGCGCATTTGAAACACTTACATCCTTCACCATGCTTGGGCTCGACTTCATTTACCTCGCAATCAGGGCATTCACAGCCCTCACCATGCGCAAAGCATTCGGCGCACTTACATCCTTGCCCATGACGCTGCACTCGCTGCGGCTGCTGGCTGCCCTTGCGCTGCTTGTGGCCCTTGCGCTGCTTGTGGCCCTTGCGCTGCTTGCGGCCCTTGCGACCCTTCGCAGGCTTCGGCTCCTCCTCCTCCTCCTCCTCCTCCTCCGACTCCGTCTCTGGCTTAGACTTTTTCTGCTGCGGTTGCTTCTTTTCTGGCTTCTTTGCTGCAGGCGTCGGCTTGTGCGTCGACGCAGGCGTCGGGACAGGCGGCGACTTTACTTCCATCACGTCGGCTTCCATGGCACGCATGAAGGCACAGGGAGGACACTTGCAGCCAGGCTTGTGGTGCGAGTTGCCTCCGCCACCCTTCTTGCTAGGCTTGGTTGGTTTCGGAGTCGCTGTGGTTGGCTTCGGATTCGCTGGGCTTGGCTTGGGATGTGCTGGAGGACCCACATCCAACCATTTCAGTTTCCCATCCTGCAGTCAAAAAGAAAAGTGCTCACACATATTACTACTACACTCAACAGAAACGTACCGCATCCACACCGACGGGGATTGACACCGGTTGCTTTCCCGCAGGATGGTTCTTCCAAAATCCCGGCCCGTAATCGGTCAATGGGAACATGCCGATGTAAAAATCTGCAACCAGTACCGGAATGGGAAACTTCCCCCCCTCTTTTTTCGTCGGCATGGTGAAGACCACATTCTCTCCTGAAAATTCTGCAGCATGATCAATCAAGCCGCCTCCTTGAGAAGCAGGAATGTTTCCTGCTAAAATTTGCTCGCGCTTGTTCATGTTCAGCTTCCATATCTTGCGCTTGAGCCTCAACGTGTGGGTGCCGGGGTTCGCTGCAATGATTTTGAACTGTTCAGGATCCGTGACCTCGTCGAACTCTTCGCCGAAAAATTCCAACCGTGGATTGTGATCCCCGTCAAACCCGTTCAAGCGGATGCCACTGGAACCAATGAAATCTCCAAGCTTGCCCCCATTGATGGGCATTGCATAAACCTTCACGCAATCCGCACCCAACTCCTTGCATTCGTCGCCAGCGATGGTTCGCATGTCTAACAGCCCCCACTTCCACTTTGGAAGCGTGGCGCTCCGCTTGGGCCTCGCGGAACATAAAAAAATTATGCATTAATATTTGATTGAAGAAATGAACTTACCCGGGGGAGATGGCAGGGGATGCGCTGTCCGCTGCACTAGTCTTGCGCGAAGGGCTGCACTTCTCTTGCCGCAGCCAGACAGCCTTCGGAAGTGGAACATCCGAAGGCCAAGCATTGTTACCAGCAAACAGATGGGGCTCAAACGCAGCAGAGATAAACTTCTTCACATACTCGTCAGAAACGTTGCCAGGATGGACATTCCAGTCCTTGGTGGTCGCGATCGGATCTATGTCTCCCTCCTCGCAGAAAACAAACTCAACAGATGGTTCAAACACACCCTCCGCCGTGATTTCCTCCACCTGGCGCGCAAGCATAACTGCACGTCGACCCATCGTGAAGGTATCTTCAGTCGCTTGCTTCTTCTCCAACCAGCGACCAGGCCTGCAGCAGTGCAAGCATTATTACAGCTTTCTATCACAGCTACGCCAGTAAGTACCCCAAGCACGCCAACCTCTCTGCACTACTACTAGGGCCTCGGGTCGTGAGCCAGCAATCCAGCGACTACCAGTCCACAAGCAGTGAAGGAATGCGTGCACAATCTAGAAAAAAAAAAAGTACCCCTATCTCTAATCCCAGATCACTCCAGTACTGCTTGATGAGCAGCGAAAAATAAATGACAGCATTGGTCATGGGGTCCGTGAACGCTAAGAGAAGCCTATCATCACATAGCACTGCTTTATTGTACCATTCATGAAAACAGCACGTACCCTTTCTGCAATTCAACTTTTTCCTCTTGCGAGGCATCCTGCGCGAACTTAACGTAGTACTTCTTGGTGTTGGGGATTGCCCAATACTTCAAGGCTGGCTTCGGATTGACTACGAGCTGAAGTATGCGCCTGGGCTGTTTAGGCGCGCCGGTGAGGGGCGGCGACACATCTTCACGCGCGGGGGAAGGCGGCGGCACATCTTTACCCGCGGGGGGAGGCGGCGGCACATCTTCACGCGCGGGGGGAGGCGGCGGCACATCTTCTTCATTGAGACGCAGGACTGCGTTCTGTTGCAGCAGACCTGACTTGGCAGCTTCGGAAAACTTGCTGATGTTCTGCAAGTCCTTCTGCAACTGCAGCTGCTGTTCCGCCGTCAGCTCAGTCCTTTCCTCCTCGCGGCCGTTGTGCTTCGACTCGCTGTCAGAACATTAAATAATAATATTGCAATGCAAATCAAAGTAGTAAACCTGTCATTGGGGTCGGAGTTGCCTTCTGCCGCAGCCGGGCTCTTGAGAAGAAGAAAAAGGAGAAGAAGAAGAAGGAGAAGAAGAAGAAGGAGGAGAAGAAGGAGGAGGAGAAGAAGGAAGAGAAGAAGGAGAAGAAGAAAAAAAAGAAGCATAGTTGTAGCAATACTATCAGCTGCATTAGTAGTTACTAGTAGTAGTAGTAGTAGGAGGAGGAGGAGGAGGAGGTCTGGAGAAGAAGAAGAAGAAGAAGAAGAAGAAGAAGAAGAAGAAGAAGAAGAAGAAGAGTAGTAGTGGTAGTAGTAGCAGCAGTAGCAGTAGCAGTAGTAGTATTGGTAGTAGTAGAGGGAGGAGGAGGAGGAGGAGGAGAGAAGAGAAGAGAAGA